>LUVW01000014.1:0-82789 GCA_001661515.1 Capniomyces stellatus | reverse complement strand
ACCCCCCCCCCCCCCCCAGTTTTATTGCTATTGCAATGTCCAACTTTTAATTCCAAGTTTAACTTTGTAAAAAAAATAATTAAAAGTTAAAGCAAAACCTCTCAAATAGTCCTGAAATAAGCTTTGATAAACCATATTGTGCTTTAAAAGGATGTGTTTAGAGTTTGCTTTTCTATGGGTCCACAACAATGCGGTTAAAATATGTTTATTCTAACTTTTTTATTATTATAAAAATACACATGTAGGCAAAGACCTAATGAAAAAGATTGGTAAGATCCTGCCATCGATCAACGTCGAAAAAGAACCAGAGATGATTCCTGAGGATTTGATGCCTGAATTGCCAGGAATGCCAGGTATGCCTGGTATGCCTGGAATGACCCGAAACAACAACCCAAATGTTAAGATCACTGAATCCTCTGGGCCTATACTAACAGAGATGCCTAAAAAGCCTTCGTCCAAGTCTAACAAATCCAAGCAAAAGAAGGGCAGCAAAACAAAGAAGAATCTAGTCTAAGGGCCTGTTCTCCAATTTATTTATCTCTATTATATTCGTATGCTGATTTATTTCAATAAAACTTGTCAAATCCAATAATCCAACGAGGCAACACAAGCATGTCATTAGTCTTAAAAGCAAAAAGTAGCTGCTGAGAATAGTCACAACAAGAAAAAAAGGAAACCGCCCAATGTGGGGATCGAACCCACAGCCTTGAGATTAAAAGTCTCACGCTCTACCAATTGAGCTAACCGGGCTCGCTGGAATTTTTTTTACCTAAGAATACTAGATAAGAAATAGAAATCAACAAAAAAGAAATTGTTTTATGCTCGTGACATCTGTGGTCCGTATATTGATGTGTTTGGTGCTAGAAGAGTTTATATATGTGTACTTTCTGTGTCGAGATATACACACTAGTATGGAAACGGTTGGAATACATGTTGCCAATCTGCCTTGTTCATAACGAGTTACTTAACATGTGAAATGCGGGTATGTGGGGGAGGTGAACAACTTTGATGCAGCTTTTATGGGTTGTACTTGTATAGTGTAAGAGTCCAGTGCTTAATGTATAAAGTATACCAGCGAGTCTGGAAAATAAACCAGATCAGGCAGTTGTTGGTAGTAAGGAGACGCCAACATTTAACATTGTGCTCATAGATAATGCCTACTATTGTTGGGTTTTTTTTACGTATCGAGTTTAATATTAGCATTTCCAAAAAGCATAATCGTTGAAAAAAGGATGGGGAAAAAAAAAGTATAACCAAAAATAAATTGGTAATTGCAGCTGATTAGAGCATCAATTTGGTGGAATAGTCGAGGGTTTTGATAGGAGCACAACGCACTAGATAGTATCAAAGTAACACTAAATTGGTGAGAGAAGAAGGGGGGGGGGAGGAGGAGGATTAGGTGATTTAGAAACGCCTAATAAATCCAACCAATCTGCTTTTAATGCTGTAAGACTAATTTATTTTTGGATAATTGGTGAATCGAATTTAAATGAGCATAGCAGTAAAGGCATTTCCAGCTCTGAGTTTATAGTTTTCTAGGTAAACAAAAGAAAAAAATGTGTCGAATTTCTCGATTTTTTTTTTTTTGTTGCCTCATCTTTGAAATAAAAAAGAATCGATTGAACGACAATAACAGGTTTAAATTTAAAAGCAAGATATTATCAGTTTCTCATTCAAAAGTATAATATCTACAATTAGCCTGTTAGTAAATATACCAACACACGCGAATAGAATTTTAATAGATTTCCCCCCATAATAACAGACAGCAGTGATATTGCCAGCAGCAGCGATAAAAATTATAAAGGAGTGTACCGATACGTTGGAAAGTAAAAATAAAAGCAAGGTAGATAGAATTGATAGAGTGGCAAGCAATCACTGATAGGTTCGATAAATTTATATTGGCAGAGGACCAGCGAATTAGGAAAATACCAACAATATTGGCTGTGAAATTAGGATTTGGAATAAACATCAAGTCGTAGAAAAGCTTCGCGATGGCAGCACCAAACAACAAAGTTGATTGTAAGTTGGATTGAAATACACAATCGCCAGTGGAGTTGAATATATATATATATTTACTAATTAAATTGGCAACTAGCTAGTACAAATACGTACAAGGCAATATTGTTAAAGGTATTGGGGATAGGCGAAACAATTAATTAATGTCCTGGATAAACGTGTTTTGTAGCCGAAATAAAGGCGCTTAAGGATGAACTATTATCGAAAAAGTCGACAAAGCTAGCGAAGAAAAAGGCAGCGATAAAAAAAGTCATTAGAAACATGACTATTGGAGTTGATATGTCGAGCTTATACGTCGAGGTTATAGAGTACCTAGCTTACGATGACATAGATCTAAAGAAGCAGATATATTTGTATCTCATAAACTACGGCAAGGTTCAGCCTAGAATATCCGAACTTGCTATTCCCCACCTGGAAAAGGCAAGTGTTTAGATTTAAAACAATTAAATGATATGGCTGTACTTGCTTGCAGAGGCTGGTATTTAGCAGTGGTGGAAATCCGTGTTTACTTTTAACAAGAAATGAAAAAAGTGGTAGAAAATAGAGAAAATAGAGGTGAAAATATGGCAGAATCCAATTGATTCGGCTGGATCAAAGCGATAATCCCATAGAATCAAATACTAAAATGTTGAAACATAATTCTATTTATGCTGCGACTAGGATGCAAATTCACATAACCCGACAATTAGGGCGATGGCAATTAGAACTATGGGGTATATATATGTATCGACAGTTATGTTTAGTTTGATAGACCCGCTGATTAGAGGCTTGGTTGACAAGGACCCGTTTGTTAGAAAAACATCTGCGATTGCGGTAATCAAGGTTTTCAAATACAACCCAGAGTACTTGACCGAGGAGCCAGACTTGTTGATCAACCTCAAAAAGCAGCTGACAGACGAAAACCCTACAGTTGTTTCAAACTCAGTGGCCGCTTTAATGGAGATATCAGAATCAATGCCAGACGCAAAAATAGTGTTTAGTGTGGCCACAGCGCTTAAGCTGTCAACTGCATTGACGTTGTGCAACGAGTGGAACCAGATCCAGATCTTGGAGGCACTGATGTTTGTTGTTCCGCGTAAAGAGTTTGAAGCCATGGCACTGATTGAAAGGATTGTTCCAAGGTTTCAGCATAGCAACACCAGCGTTATATTGACATCTATTCGACTGGTTTGCTACTTGATGAACTTTTTAAGCAAGGAATCCGACCTGATCGAACTTAGCGAAAAGATGACAACTCCACTAGGTAAAAGCAGTGTAGACTATATCTGGCAAATAATCATGTCTAGTAGTTGCACTTTGTTATGTAAATAGTGATGCTTTTGATTTGAATTTGGTAACAAAGGGTCTATTGTGTATAGAAACAAAAAGTGAGATTGTTGTTGGTAACTAAAAGCATGTTTATTCTTGTACCTGTTTGGATTTTTTTTTTTTTGGATTTATTTTTTTTGCAATATAATAGTGACACTAATAAATTCTGGGCCGGAAGTTCAGTATGTCACATTAAGAGCAACCCGGGTTTTGATACAGAGATGGCCGCATATAATGTCGGGTCAAATCCAGGCATTTTTTATAAAGTTCCACGAACCAATTTACGTAAAGCTGGAGAAATTGGAGCTACTTGTTGCTCTGGCAGATAACGACAACGCAAAACTGGTGATCCTTGAATTGGCAGAGTAAGTCGGAATGTTCTAGTAGCCAAATATATTTGCAACCAAAAGAATGTTGTGTGGCCTGTGTTTATTGCTATTGTTTAATATGTCTGGGGGGCGAAATATCATGTGATTTGTACTTAAGCTGACAGTTTAAGGCTTGGAGGGTTAAACTTATTAATTTGGAAAAATAATTGCAATAGGTACGTACTAGAAACTGATCAACAGGTTGTTAGAAAGGCCATTCAAAGCATTGGAAAAGTTGCAGTTAAAGTAGAAACAATTACTACGGAATGCGTAGACACTCTGATGAACATTTTTAAAAGCAAGTCGTTGTATATTGCAGAAGAAGCGGTTGTAGCGTTCAGGGTAACTAGATAGCAGTAGTACAATATGACATATTCATACTCTGATTAGCTTTAACTGAAACTTTCATTTCATTTGAATATTCTGGATTATAGAACATTTTGCTAAGATATCCAAACCGATACAAGTCGTGTGTACGGCTAGTCTGCAGCAAGTTTACCAAGTTTACTGAGCCTGAGGCTAAGGCTGCTGCCATCTGGGTAGCCGGCTCATATATAAACATAGTCAATGGTTCAGAAAAGTATCTTGAAGCTCAGTCGCAAAACTTTTTAGAGGAGGCGCCAAATGTAACTTGATTTTTGGAATAACTTGTAGATCTTTATATTTATTTTGCTTTATATTTGCTTCACAAGCCGTTTGCATGTTGTATTGGAACTTGATGGTTTTATTTTATTATATTTCGTAAAAGAACAGTTGTGTTGACACAATTTTCTTCATTTTTCACCATCATCGCTTACTTTTATAGGTCCAATTGGCATTGTTATCAGCATTGGCAAAGCTTTTTATTTACAGACCATCCACGGGAGAAAAAATCATACCAAAGATACTGGCTATGGCAACAGAAAAAACCGATAACCCCGATGTACGCGACAGAGCCTTTTTCTATTGGAGGCTGCTATCGATTTCTCCTGATAAAGCCAAGGTAACTTTTCAAATTGCTTTTCCTTTTTTCTTTCTTTTTCTTTTTCTTTTTCTTTCTTCTTCTTTCTTCTTTTTACTGGAAAATTTTGCATAGTTGTAAAGTCCAAAAGTGTATTGAGTTAAAAAAGGAAAAAGAAATATGAATACGAAAAAATATAAAAATGAATATTCTGGTTTTGGGACATTTAGTTTACAATGTCATTATAAACGTTTACTAAACTGTGGGTTTGGCTGGAACTTCAATAGAAAGTAATCATGTCAAGGTTTATAGCCAAGACCACAAGCATGGACGAGTTTGATACAGAAACTTTGGAGGAGTTGGTGTTGCAGATATCCAACGTCTCATCGGTCTACTACGTCTCACAGAAATCAATGTTTGTAAACTCAAAGCCGTTCCACTTTCCTGACTCTCCAGCGCTAGTCAAGTACCAGTTTAGCAAGCCAGGATTCAAGTACGAGTTTTCCAACCCCCCTGATGCTATACTTGATAGCACGGTTGATGAGAACAAGGACTCGCCTGATCCAAATGGCGACTCTGTGGAGCTGGTTTATGACCCTTATTCTGCACTCGCAGATTTCCCTGTACCTGAAAACATTCCGTCTGGCGCGCACTTGGCAGATGAGTACTTTAAAGCATTAACTGGAACTGATATGCTGCGATCCACTTCCGAGTCAAACTCTGAATCATTACTTGGCCCAGGATCAAACTACAACAACACCAACATAAGCGGATATTCAGCCTTGGAATCCAACAATGACTCGGAATACTCCTCTGTGAGCGCTACGCCTAGACTAATAACATCAAGTTTGTCGTATTCAAACATAACGCCAGCTAACCCGGCACTTAAAGCAAGTGGTGTACAATTTGAAACAAACAATTCCCACCAATTATATCGCTCAGCTTCGTATAATTTAATGCCAAATAGCAGTTTGGTTGGTAATAGGACAATTTATTCATCTAAAACATTTGCCAACAGTTCAGCCACTAAAAGCGAGTTGGATACAGCCAATAGAAATGTAGACGATTCCAGTCCAAACCTTTCAGACAAGATAAATGGTACCGGAACAGTAGATAAAAATACACAAATTCAGTATACACTAGGCTCTATTTTCCCTATCGATGCAACCTCGAAATTGAATCCAATTACTTCATCTGTTTCTTCCTCAAACTTAAATCACAATTTACTAGAAAAAACAGCACTACCCAGCTCTATTAACGGCAAAGACAAAATAGACATGAATAATTACGGTGGCCAAGGGTATGGTCAGATGGCGCAAAATTACCAAGTTGGCGGGCAATTTGGTAATTCGCAATTTGGCCAACAGCAACAACAGCTAAACCACACAAGCAGCAAAAACAAGTTTTTAGATTCGAGTCAAACTAATGGGTTGGAGATTTGTGGGTCTTTTGAAAGGACAATGGGTAGAATCCAGATGAATTTGACTTTTTCGAATTATTCGAGCTTGGTATTAAACGACTTTGCCATTCAATTCAACAACAATACTTTTGGGATAGCTCCAGAATCGCCTCTAACAATTCCAGGAGATTCACTGTTCCCCAACCAAACAGTAGACACGACCTTGGGTTTGTTAATTGGAGGAGCAACAACGTCATTGATGAATCCAATTAACAATTTGCAAATAGCAATCAAGTGTTCTTTGGGGATTTTCTACTTCCAAACTTTGTTTTCATTGCACATACTGTTACAAGAGGCTGGCAAGGTTGAACAGGCCGAGTTTCTCCAGCTATGGCAAGAATACCCTGCACAAACACAACAGTCGCTTACTTTTAGTGGGCTGTGTGTGAACAATGTTGATGAAGCTAGGAATAAGCTAAACATGAACAACATATTTACCGTTGCTCAGCGGCAGACACCTCAATTCTATGTTTACTACTGCAGCTCTAGGGTAGTTAACAATTCCTTGATCTTATCTGAAATCAAAATATCTCCTGATTTCAACCACGCTTTAGTTACTGCCAAATCTTTAGACGCTTCCTGTATATTAGCTTATTGTCAAGCTGTCAAGGAAATAATAGAGCTGTGATTATTTCATTATTTTGTTTTTTTTTTCATTCTTTTTATTTTTTTTAACCAAGAACCCGCCGACTTATCTCTATCAACACACTTTTATCGCTACTGCCGTTCCAATAGTATACTTTGTTATTATTATTCTTGCTGTTGTCACGTTGACAGTATAGCCTTAACTACTTTGCTTCTTGACAAAAAAACTCATGTCTGCAAATATATCACAATTAGCCAAGCATCCGACTATACAATATACAAAGTTTGTTGCTCCAAATAAATCGCTTTGATCTCTTACTTTTTTTTTATCCTTTGTTTATTGAAAATATTGCTATTATTTTTAAAAAAGAAAAAAAAACGTTCTCCTTTTCATACTCTGACGAGACTCAAAGCTTATTTTTCTTTTTCAACAATCGAGTTCGCTTGAATTCAAACTGCCTTCCCCTCCCTCCCTTCCTCTTTTATCCATTTCATGTATAACACAAATAATAATTCTCACCGATAAAGCCAGTATCTAAATAACTTTAAATCAAAAAACGAACATCACACCACACCACTTCTCTTCCAAACCAAACGAGGAATATTGTTCCAAAATCAACTTCCGGTTGTTTGAAAGGGAAAGAAAAAAAAACACCAAAGCTCACATTCCATGTATTTAAATCAGCAGGCGGAATAGATACAGACAGAAATAACAAAAGGAAAAGTCGGAATGGAGAAACGGACTCAGATACTGGAATGCTTAAAGTTACTGGACACTATCGAAGCGGTAAGTTGAAACTGCCAACAGCATATTTTTACAGAGTTTAATGCATTCAAACAAAGAAATTAACAACAGCTGGTATAAGTAGGATATCAGGAGCAAAAGAACTAGTAAAAATGTCACGGTGCTTTTGAAAACCTTTCAGAAAGTGAATGCCGGAATGGCCAAGGCTCAGGAACAAAACGAAAAGGTTAGTTTGGTGGTGATGTTTGATTACGAGACCAAGGCCAGGGCATTTTTATTTAGGCACTTTTTGATCTCAATCAATTTGGCAAAAAGAAAAAAGAAAAGGATAAACAATGTTAAAATGAGTATTTAGGGTTATTGGAGTGTAAATATCAGTCTTAACATTGTTGCGCACGGTATGCTAGATAACGTAACGTGTGTTGTTGTTGTTGCTTTTAGAACGCCAGACTGGTCCAAAGTGAGCTTTACAAGATGAATAAGCTGGCCTGTGATGGGTATTATATTGACCAGATCAATAATGGCATCAAGTCAAAAGAAACGTAAGCTGCGAGTCAAACAAAACTGTTTTGGCAGTTAGATAAGAACTAGAGAGGAAAATGCCCACTGATAGTAAAAAATAAAAAAAAGTGTAATACAAGGAGGATAGAAATAGGGTTAATAGTGAGGATATGTAAATACAAATGTAGGCCAACGGGGTTTAATACAATTTGCACAACCAACAGAGAAAAGAATATTTTGGAGTTGTACAAGGCGCTATACAAGAAAACCATTGGTCTGCCAAAGGATCGATTCAGTGAACGTCTATCCCAGTATCAGAGGATTAAAGAGGAGATAGAAGTTGCGGGAATAGACGGTCAAAAAAGCAGAGTGAAAAGGAAAGAGGTGGAGGAAAGAGACGATGTTAATGATGTTGATGGTTTGGGGCTACAGTTGACTAGTACGAGTTCAGTTGCTGGGGGATTTGGAGTTAATGGCGAAATGATAGAGTATAAAAAGTGTATTAAAAGACTAAAGTATGGTAAAGTGAATGTGTTGGCAGAAGTTGAAAAGTATGTTGGGGAGGTTGTGGATGGAATTGGGGCCAGAAACTTTAAGCAAGTTAGCGAGTCACTGCTGAGGTTGTGGAATGTTGAGCTTGAGTATTTTGGTGCAACGGGAAGTACAGTTAGGAGTGGGGATAATGAAGTGATAAAAAATGGAAATGTGCGGGTAGGCAGTGTGGAGCTGGATCGAGTGGAAAATAGTTGGGGGGATAAGAACAACTATCTTGGGTGGGGGTTGGCTAAAGATATGGTGTTTATGGGCAGAAGTGGGTGCGGGAAAGGGAATTTGCCAAGAGGTGATGTGTACGGTTATAACTCAGCTCAGGACAAGATAAAGAAAAACGATTATAGAGAGTTTAGCGGAGCTGATAGAACAATGGCAAAAACAAAGGCAAAGGCAAAAGTAAAACCCAAGGCCAAAACAAAGGCGACTGGTCGGGGTTGGGGAGGAGTTGCGACTGGCTTTGATGATGGTAATAGGGGAACTGTTGAGTTTGTGTTGAAATTGGAATTTAGCTTGGTGGTTAGAGGGAAGGTAATTCACGTTGAAATTGTCGAGTCAAAGGAGGATGTGATGTTTGTGCTGAATGTGTATCCTTGCTATGGACACTTGAGTAAGGATTGGGAGTATTGGGTTGCCAACAAGCTCGAAGGGATGAAGGTTGGATTGGACAAAATAAAAGAAGGCAGAACGCAGTCCAAGAACAGCAGAATTGATGATTTGGTTGGTGGCGGGAATTTTATGTTTCTTTGCGATTTTTTCTTTGATTTTTTGAATAAAAAGTATTTTACAAACTAGTGAATGTGTTGGGTTTAAAATAAGGGGAGAAAGGGAGAATAAAGAGGAGAAAAAGAGGGATGGGGAGATAGGGAGATAGGGGAGGAGATCGATGAGTGATAAAATCAAATGTTGTATTGGTTAATGATATGTGTATAATGTTAAATGGTAATAAAAATGAACAAGCGTATCTAATAGTAACCGAAATAAAATGAAAAGTAATGAAAAAAACAAAAAACAGAAAACAGAAAACAAAAAAAAACAGAAACGAAATTGTTATTATTGATGATATATTGAATGGTATTAAATTAGTCTTGCTGATCCTTTGAAGACTCTCTCAACAAGAACGAAATCCACATATCGCTAAACGATTGCTATGTTAATCACAGATAAATACATGAATATCGAGAAAGTAAGTAAAGGAACAAAACAAAACGGCATTACCCCCCCCCCCCCATCACCCACTTTTTTCACCAGAATCAAATACAAGTAGAATTAGAATCAAAACATAAAAAAACGACTTTTTGAAGGAAAAAGAAGAAAAACCCCAAATATCAGTTGAATGGAAATTTTTACCTCTACGGAAGCAGATATATTGTCGTTTGAACCATCGGGAGCGATTTTTCCATTGGTATTTCTACTAGGAGTTGAACGACCAGCCTTTCTAATCAATCCAATCTAGATATAAATGACATGGAAAAGAAAAAAAGAAATAAAAGTGACAAATTAGACAAACAGTCAAAAAGAGACAAATAACAAGACGGTAAAAGCCAACAATTCAAAAAAAGAAAAAGAAAAATAAATAGAAAAAGATTGGTTACGGTTTGTCGTTGTTGTTCAGATAACTGTAGAATGTTGGCAATAAGTTGAAGAACTTCGTATCGTTTGGAGTCACCATACTGCATGGCCAAGAAGCTGACAAAGAGACTGGAAATGACGCGTCTGTCTAGATTGTTATCGTCGTTTTCGATTTTCAGCCGTTTCATTGATTCGGCGAGGTGTTCATTGAGCATAAATATTTGCTGGCGAAGTTGGGCAATTGTGGCTTGTTGCTCGGATATCTGTTTTTTCATTGTTGAGATATTGTTAATATCCTTTTCTGGGGATATTTTCGATAGTTGAACCTATACATATTTAGGCAATTGGACCGTTGGACCGTTATCAAGTTAATTTATCACACGCAGGAAAAAAAGAAAAACAAAAAGAAAAACAAAAACAAAGCATAAATAAGACGTGGTTAAAGATGTTTTTAATTGAAATTGTTACCTCAAGCTTAGATATTTTCACGTTCAAAGCTGCAACTATTTCATCGTGTTTTGATTTGCTTGCATTCAAAGTACTCAACAAGTCGTTAATCTCGCTATCGTTCCCATGCTGCAAAGCCTCAAGAGCAGCCTGCAAGTTGGCAATGGACGCGTTCAGCATGAGTTTTTCATCAATAAAGGATTGTTCTTTCAGTAGCAAGCCTTCGTTTTCTTGTTTTAAGGTCAAGTATTTTTTTTCAAAGTACGTGCGGTCATCAAACAAGGAGTTCAACTGATTGGACAGGTTTTCGATTTCCATTTGGCTAGAGTTTAGTTGTGATAGTAAAACTTGGACTTTACTGTTTGACTCGTCCTCGTATATTTCAACTTGGATTTCGTACTGCGAGAGTTTGTCCTTTGTTGTTATCAGGTCAGTTTGGAGATCCACGATTGTTTCTTCCAAATTCTGTTTTGTTTGGATTAATTGGTCAATTTCGCCATTCAAACTCTTTTCTTTTTCGTGGCTATCGGCTATTTGTTTCCGCAACTTGTCAACCTCTTTCTATATTAAGTCCAAAGAATTACAAAGTTTGTTGATATTATTAATGTAATAGTGTTGATGTGTTACTTTTGATTTTTCTAGTTTCAACTTACAGATTCAGCCTTCATTTTAGCTTTTAATGCATTTTGCATCAGTCCCAACTTTTCAACCAGCATTTCATAGTCAACCTCAAGAACGCGTTTATCTTCCAAAGCATCCTCAAGTTCACCGACTTTTGTGTTCAATTCGGATTTGGTAGTCTCCAAGACAGCAGTCAGCTTATGTTCGTTTTCCTTGAAGAGCCGAACCGAATCAAGAATTCGATCCTGTCGTTTTTTGGAATCATGTATTGTGGATGGCTCGGTTGGCAGGTTGACAAGTTTTTCGATTTTGGTAATGAACTGGGTAAGTTGGGCGTTATCGGATTGAGCTATTTTTTCAGCCGCGTTGGTGTGGTTTTTTTCTATTTCAGATTTCAGGGATTGAATTTGGGTTTCAAGAGCCTTGTTATTGTTTTTTTGAGCCGCCAAAACTCCCTGTTCATCCTTGATCCTTTTCTCGGTACCTAGTTTGTGCTCGTTAATCAAACCCAATAGCTGTTTTGCGTTAACTTGGGACTTGCCGTTTTGTTTGTTTTGTTTGTCTTTATTTTTGTTTTTATTTTTGTTTGTGTTTGGTTCTGTCAGGGTTGGTTTTAAATCGAGCAGCTGTACAACTGAGGATGCAAAATCCACCCAAACCAAATCCAACTTGAAAGTGTTTTCAGCCTCAATACACTTTTGACAGGAATCGTTAAAGTTTGGATTGACATCACCCTTGTTGTTTTGTAAGTCATCAAGTGGTTCAGTTATTTTGATGTTGGGTTTACTCTGTTGATGTTCAGCAATAGTTTTTTTCAACAACTCGATTTCGTGAAGCCTTTGCAAATCCAATTGGGCCATTTGGGTTTCGTTAGCTTTCAATGTTTCTAGTTGGTTCATTAAATCTTGTTTCTCTTCTTCATAAACATCCTTTTCAGCGAGCAAGGACCTTTCTCTGGTTTGTAATTCATCAACGCTATTTGACAACTTTTCGTTTTCTGCAGCTAAAGCCTTTAGATGCTCGCTAGCCATAATCAGTTTTTTGTTTAAAGCATCGTTCCTGCTTGTTTGTACAGCCGACATTTTGTATTCATTAATGGTTCTGTAACACACTCACGCCGTTTTCTGTATATTTTTTATAACTTTATTTATTTCTTTTTTTTTAAAAAAAATAAAAATAAAAAAGAGTGATTGAAACTTGAAAAGTGAAAGATGGTAAGAAATAGTAATGATTTTTAATTCCACAATACAATTTATTATTTATTTATTTATTTATTAGTATTATTAGTAGAGCGGGTTTATTGGTAAAGAAAACCGATACAACAAAAACATACAATGTTAAACAATGCTATAAAACACTGGGTATTTTTGATAAGATGAACGATTTGAATTGGAAAATAAAAAGAATAAAAGAATAGAAAATAAAAAGTAAAAGAATAATAAATAGAAAATAGAAATTAGAAATTAGAAACCATAATCAGGTTCACCATCACCAGGAGCATCAAGGTCAACATAGGACCTAACAGACCTTGGATCAGGACGGGCAGCTACAGGGCCTGGACCGGCAGCAGAAGAGTTGAGGTGGTTGGGTCTCATAGATCTGTTCATCATGTTGACCATAGCAGGGTTGACCATGTTGATCATGTTTTGGTTCATCATGCCCATTCCAAGCATATTGTTCATACCGATTCCGGGAACAATACCGGGAACGATACCGGGAATTGGATGGCGGCCAGAGTTGTTGTTCCAGGAGGAATTTCTGTGTTTTGAGGAACTGGAC
This sequence comes from Capniomyces stellatus, assembly GCA_001661515.1. Lineage (NCBI taxonomy): Eukaryota > Fungi > Kickxellomycota > Harpellomycetes > Harpellales > Legeriomycetaceae > Capniomyces > Capniomyces stellatus. The sequence continues at coordinate 69,899 of LUVW01000014.1, read as the reverse complement.
TGGGATGAATTGTATCTAGAATTGTACCCATCACCAGAACCTGCCGAGTTCATTCTGGAGCCCATCATGTTATTCATGCCCATCATATTATTCATACCCATCATGTTGTTCATGCCCATCATATTATTCATGCCCATCATGTTGTTCATGCCCATCATATTATTCATTCCGATCATATTGTTCATGCCCATCATATTATTCATACCCATCATGTTGTTCATGCCCATCATGTTGTTCATTCCAATACCCATTTTGATTCCCATCATGTTGTTCATGCCCATCATGTTGTTCATTCCAATAGCGGCGTTGGGATTGGAGGCAAGAATGTTGTTAGAGTTGGCGATGTTGGAATTGTTGAGCAGTGAACCTGCACCAAGAGGCAAATAACTGGGTGCTTCTCTGACAAAGTTATTGAAGAACTCAATATCAGTTTTGAAGGAATCACTGACCAGTTCAGGGTGTTTGTTGGCAATATGTTTTCTGATGAAACCGTCACCCTTGAACAGCTTCTGGCAAAGATTGCACCGGAACCGACCCTCCTGTAGCTGCTTGATATTGGCGAGGTAAATCTTTTCCAGCTCATTCTCAACTGACCTGCCACCCTGCCTGTATATTTCGGAATCAGTTGGCGTGTCAATAATTGCTTTATTCTTTGCGTCGTTTGCCTTTACCCAGTTCATCGATGAGTACGAAGCTGTGCTTGCTGGTCTGGTCAACGGCCGCCTGTAATGCGTTGGTGCACATTTCCTGCTAAAGTCCTCCCGGTTGTCTGAAACTGACGCACAATAGTAGCAAAAGTAGTGCACTCTTCTCAGGTACTCTATCGACAAGTCCAGCTCCTTTTTCATAATCTTTAACTCTACTTCAGTTGGCTCCTTTTTCTCCTCTCCATAATCCCCACTTTCTTCTTCTTCTTCTTCTTCTTCTTTACTCTCAATCTTTCTGTTTTTACTCCCACTGTTTTCTTCTTGTTCATCGTCCTCCTCCATTTCCCCTGAATCTCCGCCCCGTTCTTTTCCACCTGCTCCACTCTCTTCTGCAACACTTCCTGGTTCCCCATTCTCAACTTGTCCTTCAGTTTCCATAGCATTGCTACTATTACTATTTCCAGTGATGTTTTTTTCTTTTTCTTCTTTTTCTTCTTTTTCTTTTACCTCTTTTACTTCTTTTGCTTCTTTTGCTTCTTTTGCTTCTTTTGCTTCTTTTGCTTCTTTTGCTTCTTTTGCTTCTTTTGCTTCATGGTCTGCTTTGATCGACTCTGCCAATTGTTTCATTCTGTTTTCTATTGCTTCAGACATCTTGAAATAATCGCTTTTCGTTCTTTCGTCAAACTCCTTGACTGCCTTTCGAACCACTACCAAATCGCTGCTTATTCTTGCAGGTGTGTTTGTCAGTTCTGATGCTGTTCTGACTTGTGCTGTTGAGTGCATTGTATGTTTTGACAAGTGGAACTGGAACTCTTCCACCTTGAAGTTGCTCAGCTCCTCCAATGCCTTGTCCATATCTGTCCCCTTCACAAACTTCACCCATCCAAACCGATGGAATCCCCGCGTTGAGTTTGGCTCTGATAATGACAAGTACTCAAATCCCTCAACCTTGCTAAGCTCCTCTTCAATCGCTGATCTTGGAACACTTGGTGGAACTGTTCTTATAAACAATGTATATGTTTCTTCTTGATCTTCATTTCCTACATCTTCATCCATTTCCATTTCCTTTTCCTTTTCCTCTTTTTTCAATTCCGTCTCCATTTCATCTCCATTCTTCTCCTCATTTTCCTCTCTATCATCTTCTTCCTTATTTTCTGCCGTTGTCAAATCTAAACTCAATTTATCCAACTTTCCACTCTCCAATTGCCCCAAAAACACTTCATACAGCCCCCTTTTGATCTTCAAAATCTGCTCCAGTCTCTTATTCTGCTCCTCTGGCTTGTATCGCTCAACAAACCAGTCCTCGTCTTTGTGTGCTGTAAAGAACTGCTGGAATAATCGGTTCAAAGTCTCTCGTCGGTACTCTTCATACAACGCATGCAACTCCTCTTGGTCTGTTCGCTTCCCATTATCTTGCCCTCTTTTCCACTCACAAAAGTATCGGAATGGCACCACTTGGTCATACGATCTAGGATCAATCATCCCATTCGACCCCATCCTAACATTCCCTTGCCCTTGCCCTTGTCCTTGTCCTTGTCCTTGTCCTTGCCCCTGCCCCTGCCCTTGACTATATCTATGTCCTCCTCCCCATCCCCCTTCTGCTTTTTCTTGTGCACTATCCAAATCTCCTCCTCTATTTTATTATTTTATTATTTTATTATTTTATTATTTTACTATTTTATTATTTTATTATTTTATTATTTCATCTCTTTCTTGCCTTGTTGTCCCAAATCTACGTCCTTGGTACCCACGACCACTACCACTACCTCCACTTTCCCCCTCATTGTATCTTTGTCTTGGTCGACCCCCATACCCTTCCCTTCTATACCCACTGTTTGCTCCACTGTTTCTACGCTCCTCGACTCCTCTACCTCCTCTTGTATGTGGTGATCTAGATCTACTCCTCCCATACCCATACCGATTACCTACGCCATTTCAAAAATTATCTTTAATCCTTTTATCCATTTATCCATTTTTTTTTATTGGAATCCATTTATCCATTCATCTCCTACTCACCTTCAGGCGAACGACTTCTTCGATCTCGCCCAAATCTATCAATCTCTCGCTCATTGTACCTCTCTGGACTTTCTCGCTCTCTCTGGTACTTTTGTCTACCAATGTCATACTGCCTATCCTCATCCGACACATACTCTACTGATCTCCTACCCATTTCTTCTGCATACGCCATTTGTTTTCCTGCTCGTCCTTTTATTCCCTATATGTTTTGTTTATTCCTCTATATCACTTGTCTGTTTTGTCTTGTCTTTTCTTTTCTTTTCTTTTCTTTTCTTTTCTTTTCTTTTCTTTTTTTTATTTATAAAATTACAACTACTACATTCAATAATGCCTTTTAGGCTTTACCACCAAACCCTCTAATACACTTTTCTACTATCGTTTATTCAAATAATTACAATCTCCCTCCTCTCATCAAGTACATCATCTTTTCAACCAAAATCTCTATATTTTAACAAACTTGCTCCTTACGTGTAGTATAACTGTCTTTTTTTTACTTTTTACTTTTTACTCTAAATTTCCTTTTTCGCTTTATTCTCCAATGTGTTTTTCGCGTGTTTTTTTTTTCCTTCTTTTTCTCGCGTCTCTTATTTTTCTTTGTGTATTATGTTAAACCAAGATGTTCTTAATTGAGCTCAAAAATATAAATTGACTTTCAATAATTTATTATATTTTTTTCGCTTAGTTAATAACCCCGTTTATGCAACTTTTGTTCCTCCTTTTAATCTGATCCAATTTTTCTTTTCTCCTTTTTTTTTTAACTGTTATGCTTGTAAATTCGCAAAACTCAAGTCAAAGGACAATTCTAGGGTTGGGCGTTGTTGTCTTGTACAGAATACCAATACCTCTCTTAGAAACACGTGTGTTTAGTATTAAAAAAATAAAATAAACTACCAACTCTCGTGTTTTTCTTTATTTTCTAGTTTTTTTTTCGTGTTGGTTCGGTTACAGTCAAGTAATTCGTACAACTTTTTATAGCTAACTCTCCTGTGTCCTTTTTTTATATCAACTTATCCTATACTTTTGTTCATATAGTTGCAAAAATATGTTAAACGCGCTGTTTTGCCTGTTTATTTATTTCTTTTGCTTTGCTTTTTTTTTGTACAGTGTGTGTGTGGTAAGGAATAAACTTAATCTACAAAATAACACAAGTAAATAAGTTTGAATAAACATTCGTTTACAAGCAACAATATCCCACAAGTGTATCAAAACAATTAAACTCCCAAACTAGCAATCTCACATCTCGTAACTATACGACTCATTTCCAACAATCATCTATCAAAACGAGCTAACAAGAATCACACCACGTAGCAAAACAATAAACCACAAAATAAAATGATGTTCAACTATTTAACATCATCTATTCGCTCCTTTTCATCATGTTTCTATCGATATTTTTTCTTCTACATCTGTGCTCTGTTAAAGCTGATTTATTTAGTTTTGGAAATTTTCTTTGTCTCTACTTTTAAATTGCCAACTATCCTGGGCTCCAGAGCAAGATTAGATTAAAAACTTTACAAAACATATTTACCAAGTACAAATCATTTCACTTTTATATCTCTCATCCCCTCTCTTATCCTCAAAAGGACGCGATAAAGGCTGTGAGGTTCAAGGAAAAGACATGTATGTATAGATCCTTATCATCCTGTGTTATAAGAATTTAGAAAGGGAATAAAGGTGCCAAGAGGTGAGGAAAAGGATAAAGAAGAGAATTTGTAGGAATTGGGATTATATAGTGTAGGATATGAATATATTGAAATGAAATGAAATAATAGTTTGTATAAAGTGGCTTACCAAGTTTTGTTAACCTGAAAAGGAAAGAAAGTGGGTTTCGATTTAATTCTCCAACAAAGCCCATTTACTAATAACAATTACTAATTACCAATTCCGAGTTTTATTCAATTACATTTTTTCTGACCATCATTGTTTTTTCTTTTTTCTTTTTTCTTTTTTCTTTTTTTTCGAAATTCTTTTTTCCACTACATTCTTTTTTTTTTCAAGAAAAAAATTAATAAAAAAAAAACGACAATCGTGAATCCAAAATGGTTTCTATTCATTTAAATCACTTGAAATAGCCTACTTTTTGTTGCTATTCAATTTATCGTGTTATTTTTATGCTAACCAACCAACCAATGTTTCAAACCACCCTTTTTGAGTCAAAGCCAAATAAGCGTGGTGATGTAATATGGGGGTAATTCTAATAAAACTGATCTTTGTTTTTCCACTGCGCAAATTCTTGGAGACATAATTATTTGTTCAGGGAAAGAAAACTACCCAACTTAAATAGTGATCCTGGAAAATTGTAAAATAATATATAAATCCAACAAATCAAGCTATAAAAAGTCAATTATGGAATCTCTTCAAAAAAAAAAAAAACCAGACTCGTGTCCTTAAATATGGACGGCAAATATGCTGGATGCACTGATATTTTGGTTGGTTCTTTGGCTTCCGAACCGGTGCATGCGTAATCGGTGTTCTCCATGAGGTCGGTAGAGAACGACGCATTTGTGTGTGTGTAGTAGCGGTAAGTGGTCGCCTACAGCATTGCGCCTTTCAACAGTGCGTTTTCAAGTACTGTTAATTGATTATCAGTGGCCGTGATGGCCATGCTAGAACCCATCTGATACAGCTCCCTTTGGCTGATCAACCAAAGGATAGACTCCAATATCTGTCCTTAATATGGGTTGGACACTCATCATGAGCCTATAAATTATTAATGGTACTCAGCATGCTTTAGCGCATGCAATGATTCATGGTTCGTCAGAAGGTACGTCGTCGGACTCATGGACCGATAATAACCTGTAGTGCTGGTATGTTGTGCTCGGGTTATGCCTCATCCTGGGCACGCGGTCGTATTTGTGCAAGAGTCTTGGTATCTACTGGTGTGACAAGTCTAGGCTCTCAATTGTACGAGCACGTAATCTGTATGTGTTCTCATAGTTGTTGCCTGTAATTGGCTTTTTGTTTAATCGATAGCTTTTGTTTGTTATTTTAGAAGCATATACGTGATTCTTTAAGTTTTTATGTGGTTCTTGAAACAATAGGGATGATTTTATTGATAATTATTTAAATAAACCAAAAAGGATTCGAACAGTCAACTAAAATAGTGTCTGATGGTCCGATGTTGTTGGAAAGTTGAGGATTGTTAGTATTACTTGTGAAAAATCTCATCAGTTCAAGTTTGAAAGTAACCCAACCGAGGGCAAAGAAGATGTTGGAATACATGTTATGGCTATAGCGTTGAGAACTGGAAAAAACACCGAAAAAGAAGCGTTGGCTCATGAACAAGCAGTCAATGAGGTATATCCAAAACGGTGGGGTTCTTAATATAGTCTTGATGTACCATAATATGGCCTATTTTTACGAAATCGGTAATCATGCGTTAGTTGTACGTTATGAGGGTGATTTGCTCGAGTTTGGCCATACCATAGAATACGAGATAATGATAAATATATTAGTTTTAATAAAATGTGGCTTTAGCTTGTTGGGTAAGCAATGCCTAGCATGTAGTGTGTAATTTTTTCTCTCGGTTTTTCTTTCTTCCAATAAATCCACACGGTATCTGACTAATTTATTTATTTTACAGTCCCAAAACCTTTTGGTTTAAAGATGGGTTGTGTTGTGACATAAAAAAGAAGAAGCATTTTAGATAATTACGCTCAAGGTCTTCATGCCTTAAAAAGTACAACCTTATTTTTGCCCTTTCACAACTTCTTCGTTTTACGACCGATACTTTCCATTTTATCAATCGTGAAAAGGTAGATCAAATCAAGTATTGTGACTGAGATGGGTTGAGGGGAGGTACACAACGTAATATAATTTAGGCGTAACGCACTGTGAGTTTCTTGGTACCATCAAAATGTCGGTGAATCAGCCAAGACAAAATGCTGTTAAGATGTGCTCATTGTTTAGTATTTGTAAAGAAAGAAGCGCAAATAAGCTTGATTGTGCAAAAGCAAATCTGCAGTACAGATGTAACCAAAGCAGTACAAATTCAAATGTTAATGTAATAAAGGAGCTAGCGAATCAAGATGGAGATGCTTACTAAGCCAATGCTATAAACAAATGAGGGGGTTTAAATGGTTGCGTTTTGTCGTGGTTGCGAAAAATTAATCGAAAAGCTAATGGAAAAAAAACAATCAAGTAAACGTAATTAAAAAGGCGTTGCGTAATAGAAATTCAAATGATTAATTCGCATTAACAAATTGTGCTGCTTTTTAGTGTAATTGAAGACTATAATTAGCGTAAATAAAAAGCAAAAGCAAAAGCAAAAGCAAACAATTAAAAACAAACAACTAAAATAAAGAAAATAAATCAGAGGTTATTATGTTTTTTTTGTGTTTTTTTACAGAGAACGGATTTCTCCACGCTAATACGCAAGTTTATTAATAATATCATAATTGCCTAGAACCAAATTTGCCAGACCTGTTTTATTTTTCCTGATTATTTAACCGAGACTCTGAAATAGCTGAGAATAAAGTTGGAGTTGAAAAAGGCAGTAAACAAGATTGAACACTTGCAAAGTTTCCTTTATAAAAATAATAATATTCTTTTTGTAATTGAGCCATAAAAATAACAAAAAAAAACCGAGCCAACTTAAAAACCGAAAAGTGCTGTTAATAACATACCAAGAGCTACGCCAAAAATTGTTTCAATTCAATTTATAAAACACAAACTTGGCCTCGTAATTATACTTTTAGCATATACTGATATATAAACAGCAAAATCAAAATTATTAGAACGTATACAACCAGAACGTATACAACCAGAGCAATCGCAATTACTGTTTGTATTATTTGAATTGAACCCAGAGTTAATTGAAATCTACCCAAACTTAACCAAGCCGAACAATAACACAAACACAAATACAGTGTAGTACACCAAGTCTCCTCGAAAATAAATAAATATAAATCTACATCATGGGACAGACACTATCAGAGCCGCTTGTAGAAAAGGAAACTACAAAAGGAGGTGATGAAAAATACTTGTACGCAGCCTCATCTATGCAAGGATGGAGACTCAGTAAGTATATGGCAGATGAGCATCGTTTTATTTTTCTTGTTGATGCTCTGGTCTATTAACCACACTTGAGTATATAAAAAAGATTTCATAAAGTGGTTTAATCTTAAACTTTCAAGAACCAGAAAGAGCAATGAATACGATTAAGAACGGCTGATTTGAATAGTTCAATTTGGATTGGCTGTGATGGTTTATTAACGATTTATCCCTCAAGGAGGGGCATAAAATCATACTGTTTTTTGCCATCAGATTTATACAAGAGACATAGAGAACCCAACACGAATACTAAATGTTTTGAATTGCTTTACTTAGGCATGGAGGATGCACATACAACGCTATTAAAAATTCATCCAGAATCTAACGTCGCATTTTTTGCTGTGTTTGATGGACATGGTGGTAAGTTGTATATAGCTATATACTTGACTATCGGGGTATATTGTGTTTTGTTTTACGCAACCTGCCCAGGTAGCAACTGCAATGCGCGAATAGAGCAGCATCAGCAAAATAGTTCCAATACTTGGTGATTTAAATGTCACTTAATTTACTGCAAAAATAGGTAAAAATGCAGCCATTTATGCTGGAGAGGAACTGCACACACATATTTTTGAGTCAGAACATTTTGCAAAAGGAGAGTATGACTTGGCTATTCAAAAAGGATTCCTATCTGCAGATAAGAAGCTTAGAGAACGTAAGAACAAACCTGACCAAATACAGATATGTGATGGTTATGATTCTGCTTCATCTGGCGCACAGCTAACACTGTTGTTTTTATATAGTGTGTGTATTAATAACATATTGTTGTTGTGTAAATAGGATTCAGAGAGATCGGAGACCCGGCAGGATGTACAGCAGTGTGCACACTCATTACTCCTGAAGGAACTATATACTGTGTAAGCTGTTTGAAGAGGACTTTTGTCATTACCTTAATCCGGTTCCTTTTTGGGGCCTAATTATCTTGGTTGTTAAGGGTCTAACTAATGGGTGTCTGTTGGGTTGTGTTTGTAGGGTAATGCAGGTGATTCACGGTCGGTTTTAAGCTCAGCAGGAAACCCAACCGAGCTTTCTTATGACCACAAGCCCAGCGATGAGGGTCAGTAGTTATGACAAAAAAATATTGTATTACTGTAAAGCCGCATGTCAAGGCTATTCAGTAATGTGCTTTTGTAATTAACAACAATATTTTGTTTAACTCCAATAGGCGAGTATAAGAGGATTGTTGATGGTGGAGGATATGTCGAGTTTAACAGAGTTAACGGTAAGATTTTTATCCGTTTTGCCATACTTTTCGTACTTTACAGTGCTCCAAAGCACTCTATAGTACTCTTGCCTATCTTTTTTTACTTGTTGAGTCTGGTCTAGCTACGATAACCGACATCTGTGTATCTATTTACGTGTGGCTAATTAGGAAACCTTGCCCTATCAAGAGCTTTGGGCGACTTTGACTTTAAAAGAAACGAAAATCTGCCAGCTGAGCAACAAGTTGTTACTGGTAAGCGTTTATATATATATTATTTACTCTGACATTGACTGTTGGTCCAGCTACTAACGATTCCCTGTTGTTGTTTGCTAGCTTACCCTGACGTTATCAAACACGAGATTACATCCGAAGACGAGTTTGTGGTTATTGCTTGCGATGGTAAATTCATTCTCCTCCCAACTATAATTAGGCAAATATTTGTCTGTGTGTTGTAATTTATACACAGTGATACTCAACGGCATGGTATTTGATTGGTAGGTATTTGGGACTGTTTAAACAACCAGCAGGTAGTTTTTTACGTCCGCAACCGCATTGCACAGGGCGTCTCATTGGAGGAAATATGCGAGTCTATTATGATGGACTGTTTGGCCAATGAGAGTGGACTAGGAGGTGTTGGCTGTGACAACATGACTGTGTTGGTTGTGGCGCTGCTTAATGGGAAAACAGAAGAAGAATGGTATGAGTTTATCAAATCCCGTCACCTAATCGACACCAGTCCCACCCAGGAGACTGTTGAAAGTTCTGCTGCTGCTGAAGAGTTGGAGAAAGAGTTTGAGTTGCACCAGCCAAGCTCAGGCTCAAGCGTCGCTGTCGTTGACATCAAACCAACACAGCCCGAATCTGAAGCTGAGAAATAATACCGTGTCAAATCCCTGCTTTTCTTTCTTTTTTTTCTAAAAAAAAAAAAGTATTGAAATCAATTTAAAATTAAAATTGGCAATCCTACTAAATGGCTTAATTTTTCCGTACTTTTCCATTTTTCCCTCCTGTTTTTTTTTGCTTTCAACTATGTCTTTTTCATATTTGGTATTTTCATCACTTACTATTTAACTACGATTTCGACACTACTTTTTCCAACTTTTTCTATATTTTTTTTCACTTCAGTTATTTGCTTTTCTTTCTCCAGCACTATTTTCAATAAACTATCATATCTGGTATTATCGTTTTTTTTACCTTTCTTTATTTTACACACAACACCATTTGATTACCAACAGCCTTGTCCTCTTTGCCAACGTCTTTTTTTTTTATCAATTAACGTTTCTGTAAAAAAAAAGGTATATAGCTCGTTTAGTTTCGCTTCATGCTGAAGCCATTTTGCTATTTGCTTTGCTATCGTTCAAACTTACTAAAGTAAAAGTGGAAATGAGAGAGAAAAAACAGAGCTGAAACCAAAGCCTTAAATCACAAATTGGCTCATCAGTGTAGCAAATTCGTTTCATAAAATCGCATAAGCGTACGCAAACTACAACACACAAAAAACTCTCATACGACGAAGACATCTATTTTAAACCAAACATGGCCGGTCAAAATCTCATATCTATCTTCAATAATCGCAATAAAAAAAACCTCATATCTAATTTTCTTTTTTGTATAACTAGAAATGTTTATTCAACCACTGTTTACTTGATGTCGCTTTTGTTACACAGAGTTATCAATTACACGCTCAAAAAAAAAAGTTTATAATATTATATTAGATTGTAAGTGCTAGTTTTGTAATAGGTGTTCAGTTTATAATTGTTAAACCTATTAAAAACAAAAAGGTTAAAGCCACGTCTAGCCAACTACTAACCAGAATACGAATGTGTAAACAGTTTAGATAAATATTTCCTGTTGGACAGATTAGATAAGGGTGGTACATGCATATGTATAAATTTGTCCATGTAGATGTGAAATGATAATGAGGTAGTAACTCTTTGCGATATCATGTTGTGTGATCTCGTTTTATAAAGCCACAATGTATGTGTTTAACATTCCAACAGCAGGTAACTGACAGACGCCAAAACAAACATGACTTGGAGTCCAAAAAAAAACCCCCCACCCTCATCATCTTTGTAAGCTGGAAGGATTGCGAACACCGCACGGAAGCTTAACAAGTGGCAGCAACTTGGTTACCTCGACGCGCCTACATACGACGGGGTTTTCTTTGATTTTATTTTTCCTGTGGAATACAATTTTTTTTTCTTTGTTAGTGTATCCTTACTGACTTTTTTTTTTTTTTACTCGGTTTTCTTGTAACCAAATAACAGTCAGCTAATGAAACTGCTAAAAGACTGTCTATTTCAATTAAACCCGCTTTAACACTCAATTGTTTTTTATTTTTCTTTTTTTTGTAGTTTTGTTTACTACTTGGAAAGGCTAGTGCAGTACAGCGGTAGAAAAGAAAGAGATAAATGGTTTAAAGTCATACAAGCTTGTTTGAACGAACCGTCAAGTGACAATTTAGTGATGTGAATTTGTTGGTTATGTTGGGTGTAATCAACTGAAATAGAGCTGAGCAAATAAAGAGTGCGTATGTTAAGAGAAGCAGCGTGGCCAAGCGTCACGCCCAAATCTGGTTATTTAAACCTGTATTCAAATGCATAAATTTTAAACTTTTTTTCACTTTTCACTTTTCACTTTTTTTCGCTTCTTTTTTGTTTTTTTACTTTTTCAATAACAAGTTGATAATGTTGAAAAGAGACTGTTGTGAAGGTAAAAAGCAAAAGTGGACACATAAACCGGATTTATAGTATCGATATAAAACATGTGTACATAGACACCCAGCTTAACAAGTTAATGATCAAACAAATATGGCAAATAAAACGATGAAGATAAAGTGTGGGTATTAGGTGTTTAAAATTTATTCGGCTGAACTTCTCGTTCAATTTTTTTCTTTTTTAATTTGTCAGCATTCTCACATAAAGCCAGGCGATTGTATTAGTCGTTTAGGTTGGTGGCAAGCAAAATGATGTTTAAGGTTCCCGTATAATAATGCAAGTGTTCTACATTTGGGAAATATAGCGATATGCAAGCGATATAGAGGCCATCCAGATGTGTTCTCGGTTTACAAAGATTGAGAGTGAGATTGTATCCGTAAATAAAAGCTCTCACTCTCAAAGAAAAAAAAAGAACGAGTGGAAGGGTAGCAAGAGGGAATTATCTCCAAGGGTATACTTTGACACACGTATATATTTGTTTTTTTAAGCGATGGAGTGTATCACATTGGTGATATGGCGATTGTATGTGTGCAGAACTGGTCGAAGTGGGGCTGGATTGCATTTTGGTTAGACTTGAGATTATGGCTTTAGCCAAAGCTAACTAGAGTCAAAATCAAATAGGAAAAAGAGGAAAAAAGAAAAAAAGTGCCAAGATTTTGATTGGGGAGCTTTATGCTGGCGTTTGGTATACGAAACCAAGGGATTAAGAAAAATGTTGTAAAATAGCAGTTGAGCGACACTGGTAAACCAAAGCATCTGAATGTATCCCATCAAGATTGCAAAGTGTGATTGTTGTGAAATGCATGTAACGTTATATAAACGTTAGAACAAAACAAAAACCAGTCACAATCAAAGTTTGAAAAGGAAGAAAATTTAATGAAAAGGCAGGATGAGAGCAATGGCATTTTTCTAGTTTAAATGTTAGGGAATGAGGGAACATGATGGCGAGTAAAAGAAAGTGAAACTGAGTAAATAAACAAATAGGAAAAAGTATAAATGGGCAGGAAAAAAAAGTGTAGATATCTCAAAAGATTAAAAGCTGTGAAACAACAAAAAAACAGAGATTCTAGAGAAGAAATAAAAGATTGAACAGGCAAATTAAAAAAGCTTAAACCAAATGTTCCGAATAGTCCAAAATCATGGAGGAAAAGAAAAAAGAAAAAAAACAGAGTAGGGAAAACAAGCTAGGAGAAAAAAAAAAAAAGAAAGCAAGTGGAGAAATGTCGAAAGATGAAGAGGGAAGAGTTAATAAGAAAAAGAGCGTGGTGTTAAAATCTTCTAATGCAAAGATTTTGAGAAAAGTAAAGAGGTAAATACGATAATGAAGGGAAAAGTAGCCATAGCGCCAATGGTGTGTGAGGCAAGTACCAATGTAGTTGTGAACAATATAATTGTGATATTAAAAATTAATTAATCGCTAGACTAATTAATGGAATAGGAAGCGTGTTGTTGTTATGCAGAGGTCGCGAGTGAGCGATTGAAGTTTGGCAAGGAGAAAAAGAAAAGTTCCACTAATGCTCGAGATAAACAACCTATAGATTAAAATAAAGAAATAAAGAAATAAAGAAATAAAGAAATAAATAAAGAAATAAAGAAGTAAAGAAGAAAAAAAAAAGAAAAAGGAAAAAAGAAAAAAAGTAGGGAGGAGAAAAGGAAAAACTCCCCTACCAAGTGGGTTTGGTTTAGTAGGATTTTATTTAATTTATGATGATTTTTTTATGGTGACTATTATTATCTCAATCTTGGAAGTAAAGAAACCAAATTAGTCCAAATGAGAAAAAAAAATAGTTAATACGTTCAAGCTTTTGTTCTAGCTGGCTTATTTTTTTTCCAATTTATTAAACTGGTCCAATTTCAATAGATATTTATTTACATAATTAAAAATAAACAAAAAAAAAATTGTAAGACAAACTGTGAAAAAGAAAACGAGGTAAATAGTGGAATAGGAATAGTAGTAACAGTGCATTTAATACTATTGAAGAAATAAAGGAGAAAAAAAAATAATGAAAAAAAATCCAATACTGCTAAAAAAAACAACAACGCCAGAGTGTACACCAACCTTTAGTAAATTAACTTTAATTTGAGCGATAAAGAGTGTATATAATATACATTTAAGTTTAGATTGATTGTGTTTAGCATACTCCAAGGTAAGATCATGGTTAGTTTATTTATTTACTGCGCATTGCAGAATCTTTGCACTTTTGCGTTTGAAGGAGAGGGATTGCCGTGCAAATTAAATGTAATCTAGCATTGCTTGTTGTCATATCTTAAAAGCACTAGCTTTTTTAAAAGGAATTTGGAGTGAAAGTGGATATTGGGTATAACGTATGGTTCGAGTGTATATATACTGGTAGCAACGCTGGCGTTTCGACTCAGTGTCATACATCTGCACATCCATAACCATAGCATATACCTTGGATTAACATTGTGCTTTGTATATTGCCTCACACAGTTTTCTTTTTTTTTGTTTTCTATTTTCTCGCCCAATGTAACAAAATAGATGAGATGTTGAGATTGTAGATGTTTTATAATGAAGATTTATAGTATAGTTTTATAGGCCAACTAATCTGAAAATTTGTTTATATTTACTTTTATTCTACTTTATGTACTAGCAGAAGAGGACCAAAAACCTTGCATTCAATTCCCAAGAAAACAGGCCAAAAACAAGGGTGGGTAGAATATACTTTCTGGATAAGCGCATAAAAGGGTCATAATTTTCATAGTCGACAAAACAACAATTTCAGAATCTTCTTTTTGGACTAAAACACAAACAATTGGTTTAAAGAAGAAAGAAAGAGGAAACGAGATAGTAAACTAATTTCCACCCCTTTCATCTTCAGACCAACACTAGTCAACAAAAAAAAGGCAATTCAAAAGACAAAATAACCCCTCCCTCCCTCCCTCACCCAAAGAGATTGAAATTGTGGAACAGTAGAAGATGGAGCTTAGAATCGGGAATAAGTATAAGCTTGGCCGTAAAATCGGATCAGGCTCTTTCGGAGATATCTTTTTAGGTAAATAGTTATATAAATGAATATACAGATTATTATATGAATGGGGAGTTAAATATGGATTGTGTGTTTGGAATGCGTTGGGATTTAATTTTTAAAAGAAGAGGAAAAGTGGAATTACATGTTTACAGATGAGGTTTTTTTTTAAGAAAAAAGGTTTAAAGAGTACCAAATGTGGGAGTAGAAAGTGTACCCATTTAGCTGTTGGTCAATTTGTACCAAATTTGATCCTAACTGTTGTTATTTAATGTAGCTGTAAATATAGTGACTAATGAGGAGGTGGCAGTTAAAATGGAGTCGAGTAAAAGTCGTCATCCTCAATTAGAATATGAGGCTAGGGTATACAGAGCACTTGCAGGAGGAGTGGGTATACCGTTTGTGAGATATTATGGGACGGAGAATGAATATAATTCAATGGTACTCGATTTGCTCGGGCCATCTCTTGAAGATTTGTTCAACTTTTGTAATAGAAAATTCAGTCTAAAGACGGTACTATTACTGGCAGACCAATTGGTAAGATATTTTACGTATTATATTTTATATAGTAAATAGTAAATAGATAAAAGGTAAAAAAAAAGAAGAAAAAAAATAAAGAGATGGTGAAAAGTGGGCAAAATTAAAAAAAGTATGGGGGTGGTGGTGGTATATTGTTGGACTTTAGCTTGCTAGGATTGAGTACATTCACAGTAAAAACTTTATTCATCGAGATATTAAGCCAGACAATTTTCTTATGGGGATTGGGAGGCGTACAAACCTGGTCCACGTGATCGATTTTGGGTTGGCAAAGAGATTCAGGGAGCCAAAAACAAACATGCACATTCCGTACCGTGAGAACAAAAACCTAACAGGAACAGCACGTTATGCCAGCATAAACACACACTTGGGAATCGAGCAGTCGCGAAGAGATGATCTAGAGAGTTTGGGATACGTTTTGATGTACTTTTTACGTGGCAGTTTGCCGTGGCAAGGATTAAGAGCAGCTTCAAAAAGGCAAAAATATGACCGGATTATGGAGAAGAAAATGAGCACATCGACAGAGTTCTTGTGTCGAGGATTCCCAGCAGAGTTTTCAATCTACCTCAACTACTCGCGAAGTCTGAGGTTTGACGACAAGCCCGACTATGCTTACTTGAAGCGTATTTTCCGAGACTTGTTTGTTCGAAGCGGATTGAAATACGATTACGTGTTTGATTGGACCATTTTCAAAAGGGTAACTACACACATAATGACAATAATTGAGTTGTAAAAACGCATAATTGATAATAACATTAATGCTTTTTTTTTAAAAAAAACAAAACAAAACAAGAAGGACCATAAAGTAAAATATAACCGACTAATTGGTGTTTTGATGCTGTTTTCAAAACTTTATTTTATTAGGAAAAAGAATCTGCTGCCATTACCTCTCCAGCACAACCAACCGATGAAGTTGTAAATCCCCCAATCAACCCAGGAATGGGTGCAATGAATTTTAGGCCATCAGTAACACCACCAATCAATAATGTAACTTGTGATTTCCAGATAGATTTTATTATATAAACATAAATAGGCATAACTAGACTGTACAGGTTACATTTACTAATGGTATTATTGTTATTATTATTATTGAATGGAATTATAGGCTGGTGTTACTCAACAACAAATACAACAACAACAGTATTTACAACAACAACAACAACAAATACAACAACAGCAACAGCAACAACAACAACAAGCTCAACAGCAGCAGCAACAACAACAACAACAAGCTCAACAGCAAGCTCAACAGCAGCAGCAACGCAATATAGGGTTGCAGCGAATTGTCACCAGCTCCACAACAGTTGAAGCTCACCACGAACCCATCAATCGAGGACAATCCCGCCAAATGTACTTCAGTGCCAATCAACAGCCACAAGTACCCCAACAACAGCAGCAACAACAACAACAACCACCACAACAACAACCACAGCAGCCACAGCAGCCACAACAGCCATACCCTGTCAACTCTGGATACACTCGCAATTTTGTTTCTTCAAACGACCGAGTGTAAGTCATCAACCCCAATCATATTGTACAGCATATACATATACGTACACATACACATTTACCTTTATGTTTACTCATTTTTTTTCTCTTCTTTTTTTTTCTTCTTTTTCTTTCGTCCAAAATCGTAGGAGTAACCAAAATATCACCAACCCAATCAACTTGACCCCCAATGCTCCAGTGAATCCCAACTACATCCCGCAGCAACGGTTTCCTGTGAGAGAAGATTTATCCGGTGGCCCTAACGCCTACAACCCCTACTCTGGGAATCGATAATTCCGTCTCTTGATGTCTGTTCCTGTTTCTATTATCATTATTGGCTGTACACAATAATCATAAAATTTTTGTTATTAATCTTATACCTCTTTTTACACTTCCCCACCTCCCTCTAATTTTTAATATTATTTTTACTCTATACAACTATTGCTTCTTTTCTTCTTCAACTATTACTCATATTCTTTTTTTTTTTTTACATACTTTTCAAGTCTTTTGCTTTCGCCTTTTCCTTTTTGCTGTTGCTTGGAATTCGTCTTTATCTCATCATTCAGTATTTTTCAACTTTACGTTTTTGGCAATTTAGGAACAGAGATAAGAAATACACAACTAAAGTAAAATCCAAACTCATATAAACCAAACCAATGACTAATATGATTAAACAGTAAAAAAGATAAACAGTCAAAAATAGTTTCTCAAACAGGCACTTTCAACAGTATGTACACTGTTGCTGTCCATCTTTTAAAACTTAAGTTTTGTAATGACCCCGTCGCCTGTATCTCTTTATTTGTGCCAGGCTATTTTTGGCCTATCGATTTACTTTATTCGCCATTAGCATCTATTTTTTTTATTTTTTTTCTTTTGTCGAAAATATTCAACACTTC
The DNA here is from genome assembly GCA_001661515.1 of Capniomyces stellatus. Lineage (NCBI taxonomy): Eukaryota > Fungi > Kickxellomycota > Harpellomycetes > Harpellales > Legeriomycetaceae > Capniomyces > Capniomyces stellatus. Next base: position 52,358 of record LUVW01000014.1, on the reverse strand, counting down.
TTTACTTTGATAAGATCAAACCTTTTTTCAAAAGCTTTTAATGTTGCAGATCTTTAATCTCAACAAAGCAAACACCAAACTATAAAATGTTTTTATTTTGATACGACGTTATTTACTATACAATATCAACAGAATAGGACGAATAACAATAACAAAATAAACATGATAAAAGCAAGCAGGATCACAATCACAAGTTCTGTGTGCAAACGACAATTCACAAGCCCATCCCCAAATCCAAACCCATTCCCAAGCCCATTCCCAAGCCCGTTCTCATCCTCGAGTCCAAAACCAAACTGCTGCCTATTCTCAATTCAAACAAGTCGCGTACGCAGTTTTTCTTCCCAGCCAAACAAGCCAGTCAAGATTCTGAGCACAGTAAGCGATATAGAGTATAACAGAGAATTCCTAAAGTAAGCCCTCTACGCCTTGCTTCTTTTCTTTTTATTTTTTATTTATTTTACTTTTTATTCTCCTTCATTTTGACAATGTTGTTGTGTATAGTTGCATTTAATTATCCTTGAATAACAATACTCATAATTAATATAAATGTTTATATATTTATACTGGATTCGCACTAACTAGAAATAACGACTATGAATCATATCTAGTATCTCTGTTTTCTCCAAACCAAAGCCGTGAAGCATACTGGGCTATCAAGTCCTTTGCCCTGGAGATATCCAAAATATCCGAAAATCTAAATCATCCTGAGGTTGCTCAATTGAGGCTGCATTGGTGGCTGAACACCATAAACAGCATTTACAAGGTAAAACATACGCTCACTATACCGAACTCTTGCTGACTTATCATATACATCTTGCACATTTTATACGTTTTTTCTTATTTATTATTATTATTACTTTTCTTGTCATATATGTCCATTAATAATGATGTTTTTTTTAGGGCGATCCACCCCAGACGCCCATTGCTAGAGTATTATTCGACTCTATCAACAAATTTGATATCTCAAAAATGTGGTTTACCCGTTTGATCAAAGCCAAGGTAAAACAGGCAAACCAGGAAAGCCAAGAATATTGAAAATGATATATACTTATGTATGCCTTTTAATTCCTACTTTTTTTTTTTCTTTTTTTTTGGAAATGGTATCACCTTCCTATCCATATCAACGAGTAAAGTTGTTGGATTTAATTAAGTTGTTTGTTTGTTTTTGCGCTCATTTGTTTGTCTATCAATAGATCAAAATGGTTTCTGGAGAGCAGTATCAATCCATTGCTGATGTAGAAAAGCACGGCGAACAGACCATAGCCTGCTCAATACACGCCCACCTTGAGTGTTTAGGCGTAAGAAACCTAAATTCTGACAACGGTGCAAGATTAATTGGCCAAGCTGGCGCAGTTGTAAATCTTTTGCGCGCGCTGCCTGTAAATGCCTCTAAAGGCCGTTTTGAAATTCCCGTCGAGTTGGTTGAAAAGGTTAGTACAACAGCAGCAACAAACACTGTTATTATTATCATTATATACTACCAATCTTCTTGTAGTTTAGATGTACTTCTTGCCATTTTACTTTAATCCCTCTTTTTTTTGACATGTTTGTAGTACAACATAGACGTTGACGAAATTCTGAAAGATACAAATTCAAAGTCCTTGGAAAACGCAGTGTACGATTTAGCATCAGTTGGGTTCACACGGTTATGCGGTGTTGGTGAAATCTACGTCCCTGGTAGCCCAAAGCAAGCATTCCCTGCTTTCCTTTCTGCTGTAAGAACCCAACAACCATTATAATGCTTGAATATAACAAATACTTTTCTATTTTTATTCTTGCTATTTTTGTTTATTTTTTTTTTTTATACTTTTTTTTTTTTTTTTTTTTTTTTTTTTTTTGCCTGGTTCTGTTATGCTCGAGTGCTTACCATATACAATCACTGTCACATATAGGTTCCTTTGCTGGCTTGGCTAGAAAAGCTTGAAAAGTCTGGGTTTAAAATTTTCGATCCCGCACTTCACAGACGGTCTTTCACTCTACCTTTCAAGGTCTGGAAAGCAAACAGTAAAAATAGATTCAAGTAGGACCCTTTAAGCTGGTGTGAGCGAGAATATGCGCATGTTAAATACTTTACCGTCTCTATTTTTTTTTCTTTATTTACTCTTTTCAAATAAAGCGGAAAGTACAGTACACATATTATCTAGGTGTTGTTTGTGTGCTAGGTTATTAGTGACTTGGTCTGTACTCAGTTTCAAATGAACAATACCAAGATTTTTTTCTTTTTTTTTCTTCTTTCTTTTGGCCGATGCTGATGTATTAACAATCTCCAAAAAATGAAACATAGTGTATTATTACTGTTACTTCACTGTCGCTGCAATCAAACTTTTGTTGCTGTAGACACATCTGAGCTCGTATACCAAAAGCTGAGAGTTTATGACTAATCGCATAAACAAGAAAGTTTGAAGATTACTTATGCTCAAAAAGTCCAAAATGTATACGTAGGTGCACCTTATTATTTATTGTACTGGAAGGGCAGAAGGGAATATTTCAAGGCGCAACATAAACGACTTTTGCCTCAAACGTCTCCCACACTCAAAAAAACAACAGTTTTTAATATTAAAGCGGTTTTTCTACAGCACTGCTATCCAAGCTAACATACATTTATTACACCACTTTTTACGTTTTATATAGTTTATAAACAGTTTAATCTAGACTATGCTAATGGCCAATCGACACTAGGTTCTGCCACTTTAACCAACATTCTAATCTTTTATTTCCTTTTTCCTCCTCTTTCTTTCATACTGTCCAAATGCACTGTTACTTAATTTCCACATCATTTTTGGGTTATGGCATTTTTTTGCTCACACGCATCATCATTAAACTATTTTTTTTGGACAAATGCCCAACAGCCAGTTCTGATGCTCTCTGATTCAACTGTTATATATTTTTAAGACGGGAAAAATAGTCAGCTCTTTTTTATTGGCGGGGTGAAGCATTTCAATGTTTTCTGAATCTATGTATCCGAGTTTTCTTTGTCAATAAACGACTACTTGTGCTGTTTTGGTTGATAGATAGCATTTCATGTCTTTTATCTTTAGCTTGGGAAAGTTCGATGGAGGGGAGGTTGGTATTAGTTGTGAGCTTATTTAAATGAACATTTCATTAAACGATTGCGCTGTTGTTGTTTCCTATTCTGTAGCACAGACTTTTTATGTGCTTGATTGACCTTTTTTTTTGTTTAATTGTGTTGGTGGTTGTTTTAAAGTTCTGCATTACTTAATAATTATTTAAAAGTCGAATCACAAGATGTTTCTTAAATGCTTGGGTATTTGTTAATTGGGTATAATAAACGTACATATCTTGATGATGTTTGTTCCATGGTGGAACATCCATTATTGAACGCGTTTTCAAGCTTTAGGATGTTGGTATGGTTTAACACCCCATTTGTATATAAAAAACAGCACGTTTGCAATCAACACAAAATAATTAAGGTTGAAATAAGGGAGATGTGGTGAGAGGAGAGGCGATGTTAAAAAGAGACTCGATATTTAAAAATCGTATTTGTTTGAAGGCCAATATTGGTGTTTTTCTTCCATCCAAATGTTGATTGAATGTTATAGTAATCAAGGAATTGTGCCAACCTTACTCATTTTTCTTTTGCATCGCAAAAGATAAATAAAAATGGTTTACACATGAACAGAGAAGAACATTTCTTTTTTTCTTCTTAATTTAATATAAGCGATACTTTGGCTTCATTTTTCTTTTCGCTTTTCTTTCGAGTGAGAGTTTTTATTTTATTCATTTTATAAATACAAAGCAATAAGCTATTAAATAAAGTAAAAGTTTAGTTCCAGTAACCAATTGTACTACTAATTTTAGGAGCAACTTAAATTTGTATCAACTATATAAAACCAGACAGTAGCAAAAGGTAAAATATATTTGTTGCTTGAAACTTGACAAAGCCTGGCTTATCCTACCAACAGTAGATGTCATAGGAGTGTATGATTTTACGTGTAGAAACAAAGATATAGTTTTGGTAGTGACATGCAAGTATTATAAAATAGAATGGATACCGCAGTCCAAGAAATGCCCTTGTTAAGACGCTCTTCGCGTTCAAAATCAGAAGCAAAGCTTGCCTATGTCCCCGAGCTAATTAGCCGGGTAACCAGAAAGCCTTCAAAGGCTGCCAAGAAGAAAGCCGAGGCACAAAAGCCCGGTGCAAGCAAAAGCAGCAACAGAGCCAAATTTATGAAAACAAAATCCAAGACAGCCCTTCCTTTACCAACAGCTGAAACTGGTACCAAAAGCATAGTCCATAAAAAGCACACGGCTAAAACCCCAAAAAGTACCGATAAAGATGAACAACACACTCCACCTGATCAGCAATCAACGCAGACTGAGGAAAACAGCGGGGAAGATCTGGAAAAGCCTGCGATCATGGAACCATCATCACCTTTACCTTTGCCACTGCCTGAGACGGCTCTAACCGCAGGCAAAGTCAAGAGTACGGAACAAGGTACTTTGTCAGCTGTTGTGCGCGCGCATACTCTTGCAAATAAAAGAAAATCAGCCAAATCAGAGGTTGATTCATTGCCCAAAAAGACCAGCAAGATTGATGCCAGCAAAGAGAAAAGGAGTAAGGCCACAGTAGGGAGAAAAAGCAAAGTCACAACCGAGAAGATATTGCCAAGCTTAAACCCGAGCGATAAGAAGCCAGCTGAAAAGAAAAAGAGTAGCGAGAATACCGCTAATGCAAAACGGTCGTCCACAAGAAGAAACAAATAATGGAAGGGAAGTGGAGCTGAAGTCTTGGCTTTGTAGCTGGTGTTATTTGTGGACAAGCAATGTCACATGTTTTACGGGATCCCTGTTCCCACCATGCTAATTACTTACAGGAAAAAAATACTTGACCTGCAGTTTTTTTTATCACAATTATTTATAAATATATACTATATTGCCATATATATACTTTTGGCTAACAATAAAGCTTTGCTTCTCTTACTCGTGTTCCATTGATGGGTTTATTGTGTGCAATAATGTCAAAATAAATGCTTTAAACAGGATTATTATAGCAACCCCAAAAATAAAAGCCATTTTACTTTTGCAATGCTGTTATACTTGGAGAAATGGATACATGTAGCTCCCAACAGGAGGCTTGCTGCACCAAGAGATTAAACTTATACACAGGGGCCAATGTACGGATAACACTGGCTGGTCGATAAATTAAATATTTTATTTGAACAATAAATAGATATAAGTGTTTGTGACAATAACTAAACCCGTATCACTTGGAGTATTTGGCCTGACCTGCTGGACTAATAGTACAAATGTGGTCTAGATCTCTAAATATATCGTTGTAATCAAGGCAGTAGCCAACAATAAAGTTATCTGGTACGTAAAAGCCAACATAGTCCGGTTTAAATCCGTTTGAAAGAGGCGTATCCTTGACCAACAGCGAAGCAACTCTGCAAGACTTGAGTTTGTATGCTTTCAAAAACTCTAGCAATGAAACCATACTTCTGCCAGTGTCGATGATGTCCTCAACAATCAGTACGTTCTATTTGCAAGTAAAGTGGAAACAAATACCGGGTTTAGCAATTATACCTTATGGATGGACCAACCAGTAATAGACGTCTGGATTGGTAACAAACATCACCAAACACACACACACATAAACACATAAACACACAAACACACACACCACACACACACAAGCAAGAACAAATATATGTGAATTTTACCTTATCCTCTAATTCGTTAAGCTCGCTCTCGGTCATAGAAATCTTTACGCTTCCAGATGATCCGGTATTTACATAACTTTTTACGCGGATAAACTCCAATGAGAATGGCAAGTGTTTGCCGTCCTTGTTGGTGAGCTTCTTCAAGTTGTTAACCAAGTCAGCAAAGAACTGATGTCCTCCCTTCAGCACACAGCACACAACTATGGTTTATATTAGTAAAAATGTATCAAACCAATTTATTAAGTACATCATACAAAAAAGGAAAACATGTAAAAACACGCCGTAGTTGGCTGATATCAAATTTATGAGCCACATAATAGACTGGCTTACCCAAACGCTCGGTATACTGATCAACAATCATACGAGCCAGTTTCTCAACACGATCCTAATAAAATAAACAAAAACATCTTATTAGTTATATTGCTTAAAAGTACAAAAAGCCGAAAACCAACTCACATAATAATAAGAATAAATAATAGTGTACACGTTTATAAGAGGAACTAAGGTAGATTTAATTACCATAATGAGTCCATGAGGAATCAAAATGTCTGAAACATCCTCGGCGTAGTGGTTTGGAATGTTGAAATGCTTTAGGTCGTAACCATACGACGCGCCAGTAACATCAATACAGTCGTCTTGTTTGGAACTCATTTTTTTTGTATATTTTAAAACAATTATAGTTTTTTTTAACTTTGGAGGTTTTTTTTCTCTAAAAAAAAAAGTATTGAAAATTCTGAAATAAGAAAAAAAAAGGTCAGTTAGTTACTTTCCCAACTCATGATTTTATTTCACAAACTTTAATTTCAGAGAACTAGTTTCATCAAAAAAAAAAATTGCTTCAATAAAAAAAAAAAGAAATATAGAGATAAAATTTTGGTCTTGAAAATTTTTTTTTTTCAAAGTGCTTGCTTGATTACAAAGTATATCAACCCGATAAATAACATTTGATTATCAAGTAAACAACTATAATAATTCGATGGTACAATAAAGATATGTACTTTATCCTATTGGTTGGGCTTCCAGCAGCATTACTATGTGCTTGCTTTTGCTTTTACCGGTTCTCTATTCCCTACTTTGGATACTGAGGCATGCAATCATATTGCCAAAGTGTAAAAGGAATGTGGGTTTAAACAACGAACGCAAGGAAGTTAAAATCTCAACCAAAGAACGCGCAATAGAAAATCCAAAGAAAAAAAAGTGAAAGTGGTAGTAAGAGGAAAAAAAACTCTTCCCAGCCAAGCTAGTTACGTATTCCAATTGTTATCGTTAATAGGATCGAATTAATTGCGTAATTGTAAGACACTAATTTAATTTATTGCAAGAAGGAACGATGTCAATTTCGTAATTAAAAAAAAGAAAAGAAAAGGAGGGATTCCCCCTTACATTTCAGAAACAAAACTGACTTTGAATAGATCTGGCAGAACGAATTATATCACACTTAAAGGTAATACCAAAAAGTAAAAAAGTCTGCAAATACAAAGGCCAGTTTAAAATACCAACGTTACTTAAGTTGGTGTAGATATATTTGAGGCGTATAAATAGAAAGCTAACAAAAGTTAATAATAAAAGTTAATAGAAATTCAATAGAAATATTTTGAAACCCAGTAAAAGTACAGCCAGTTATTTAAATAGATTGCTGAGGTTGAGAAGTAGCCGAAGTAAGTGTAGTGGGGACGGTTTTGGCGTCGGTGTGAGTTTCGGCCAAGTCTTTGGCGTTAGACTTATCTGACCAAGCCTCGGTTTGGTCTTCGATTTTGGCTTCGTTGAGGGTGTCAGGAGGTGACTTTGGATTTAAACCACTGTCTTTTACAGCAAGGGCCTCGGTATTGGCCTCAACATTGGGTTCAGTATTGGCTTCAGTATTGGCTTCAGTGCTGGCAGTAGAACCGCCTTTAGCAGGGGCTTTCGAGACTTCAGCTTCTTCTTTAATATCAAGATCATCAGTGGACGCAGATGTTTCTTTGGCATCCTTAGCAGTGTCTGTTTGAGATACAGCGCTTGATTTGTGTGTAGGTTCGTCCAAAAGGACAGAGGTGGCTACAGTAGTGTATTTGGTCAACTCTTTAATCCAAGTGTCAACGATTACGCTGCTTTCTGCTCTAAAGACGTGGGTACCCTTTCCCACATTTCCAGATGGCACCTTGATGCTGAATCTATTCCCGGTTTTTTCCTCGATATGGGATCCACCGAGATACAGAGACATATCAGCATCACCCTCCTCGATTGCGGTTTCAGAGTTGAAGCAGTGTAGGAACCCAGAGCACGTCAACACAGCATGGTTTAGCGTGAAGGACTTGAATAGACCCTTCTCTCTTTCAAGAAGGTCCTGCTTGATGATGGTGTAGTATTCAGATTTCTTGTTTGGGTAGTCAATGGTTTCAATTCTATCCAAGCCTGTTCTTCCCATAGGATAGTCTAGCGACGAGGCAAATCTTTCTTGGAACGTGCACCACTCTACATCATTGGTCATCATCTCCAGCGACCGCATTATTTTGGGCATGTTGGCGTCTCCTGTGCTCCAATGTTTGAAAAAGTCGTCCAAGTACGTGGTTGTTATTTTGATAAACCTTTCAGTCAGCGATCGGTCAAATCTTTCAATTTTAGCACGATGTTCTTGGAAGTCATTGAACCACTTGTTGTTGGCATCGGCCTTTTGCTTGAGCGTTTTAAGAAGCAATTTGTTAACCAGCCATGGATCAGACTTTACGTTTCTGGATTTTACCCCGTTGATTGCTGCCACAAGCTTGGCAAGCAAATCATCAGCTTCAATCTGTAGCTTGTTTGTAGGCGACATTGCCTTGTGCATGATGTCGCTGTACGCCTTGGACTCTGCTTTGATCTCTGAGCGCAATATCTGCAGCTTGGGAACCAATTCCTTTTTGATAAAGAGAGTCAGGATGTTCTTTTTGCTCGTGTAGATACGATTTGATTCTTGGATGTTTCGAATAACCTCCAAAATCCCTGGGGTGCTTGAGTTGTTAAAGTATTGAGCATCGCTCAGTTTGATGTCTAGGTTTGTATCAACCTTAGGCATGTTCTTTACTTGCAAGCTCACAAACTCATAGTATGCCTCCAAAAACGCTATCAACGACTTTATAATGTGTTTATACGCATCCAATCTCATCATAATAAGATCATCATCACCGCCTGTTCCGCATTGGGCTGCCTTTCCAACTCCTTTGCTTTTTATTATTGATGGTGAAATCTGGAATATATCTATGTTGCCATAAAAGCATGATCAAAAATACACACATACACATACACATACATAAGCTATTTTAGTTACGTCTATGCATCTTAGTACAACACCCTTATTTTGACTAATGGCGTTATAAATTGTCGACTACTGACCACTTTTGGACGACTCGCCGCTGATTCTGCTACTGCTAGTGTCCACAACAACCTTCTCGGGTGACATTTCCTTCTTTTCCTCAGCCTCTGGCTTTTCGGTTTTTTCTATGTACAGACATGGGTATTTGGTTAGTTGGTCCATTATCCTTTTGTCATTATTATCACACTTTTTACACCACAAACTGCTGCACAGCGTTGCACGTTAGTTCCAGTAATAGCCTGTTGTTTGAAGCTAGATACAAGTCGAGCGACACGCAACCGGCTTTCCCTATAAGCACTAGGTGTGCTCTGGATATGCACATGTTTCATTTATCACTCAGGCTTGCAGTTTTGAAAATTTTAAATCAGTAATACCTTTCTTTTTTCCGAATTTAAACATTTTTCTTCTAGTCAAATAGTTAGTCTTTTAGCTAAGAAATAGTTTCTTGTTGAATATAAAGATAAAGATTAAAGGTTTTGTAAAATTTTGGATGTTTCTTGTTCTAATACTTTCGGCTAGAATACACATCCGACTTTAAACAAAAATAGTTGATTTATTTAAGGTTTCATGATTATTAACAAAGTACAATCTAGTAATTCTTTTCGCAAAATTATAAGAATGTTTGCTATTGTATCAATTCCTTTGAATTTCAAGCAAATGGATTTAAGAGTTAATGACTAAAACCCAATAGAGTGCGGTAATTAATCAATCTCGAAGATTAAACCCATTTTTACAACCAAGAAGATTTATAACAAGTCCATTTTTGCGGCTGCCATTTACAGAGTAGGACTTTGAATAGTTGACGCAAAAACTTGCAATCAGCATGATGCTATTTGTAGAACTAGGTAAATATTTAATGCCAAATACAAATCTGTACTTAAAAGTCAAAAAACCCATGTTTCTATTGGCCTACAGGTCCAAACTATTGACCCATTGGCTAAATGAGCTTTTAATGTTTGGAGCTTTTGATATCCAAGGCTTTTGCACATTTAGAATTCTCGCTATTTAGAAAGTCATTCGATGTTCAGTGAACGCAAGTGTTCAGCATTTGCTTTTTTTTTTTCTATCTTCATTTGGTGCTGTGAACATATGAGAAAAGTTAATACGTTGAAAGGATTATTAATTGCAGGATGTGATTTGCAGTTTTATTTAGATCAATTAATCGGCAGTATAGTAATGTTGGTTTTATCGGGTTTAAAAAGAAAAACCATCGTGCCTACCAACATGACCTTGTTGGCAATGTTTGACTCCTTTGTAGATTGATATAATTTAGCCGGATTTGTATTGTAATTGTAAACTACCTATGTCAAATGTTGATCACAATGGTAGATTTCCTGTATTATAACCAAAACTAAGCCAAAACTAAGCCAAAGCTAAACCAAAACTAAGCCAAAACTAAGCCAAAGCTAAACCAAAACTAAACCAAAACTAAACCAAAAAAAACAGACACAAACAAATTAGGACTAGGTAGGTTAGTTGGATAGTAGTAAGGCCGGTTCCGTTTTAACGCCGGAATCTGTGTTTCTGACATATCTAGTGTTAAGACGCTACATTTACAAGACGCAGATGTCAAGCGCACCAGTAAATACACGACAAATACAATAATGGTCTTGAATGCGCTAATAAATCGAGTTTGAAGACAAAAAAAAAAAAAGTAAACAACAGAATGGATAAATAAAAGTATCCAATGAAATCTCGATTAACAGAAATTTTATATCTGTACTACATGACTTATTGACAAATACTCGAGTCGGATAAATAGAAAGAATGCTATTGTTTAAGGATGTCATGAGCTTTATTAAAACCAAGCCAACAAAAGTGACAATTAACGCCAAAGGTTAAAACTCTAAAAAACAACAAATTCAAAACATCAAATTGGCGAGTCGGCTTTGTTTTACTATATTTTTTAATAATAGGAAAGAGGGAAGAAAAAAGAGAATCGGCGGGGTTGAATGGGAATAGCTAAAGCACGCCAAAGCAAAAACAGCAGAGAAATAGTAGAGCTTAAGGAGTAAGGGGGGAAGTGCACCTTGGGACTTGACAAACAACGACGATGTTTTTCTCGCGTCGAGGAAGTGCGCCGTTAACGAGAAAAGATTCAAAGGGCGAATCGACAAATAATAGCGACAGCAAAAATACGACACAGACAGTTATTAGAACAAACATTATCAACAGCAGAAAAGATAGCTTTGCGATATGTGATCAGTCGGATGTGTAAGTTGTTGGCAGTATTACTATTTACTTTTTGAATTGGGAAAATGAGTTTGATTATGGTACGTAAAAAAAAGGCGGCTAAGCTACATTGACTCGAATAAAGTAGGAGGCAGAGAAGAGTGAGCATGGGTGTTGAAGCAGAGAGTAAAGGTAAGAGACAATGACGCTTCAGTGTATAGATTGAATAGTGGTTAGTAAGATCAAGAGCAAAAGCGATAGAGAAGAGGGCCAGTGGAAAATGCTCAAGATTCTAATTGTAGCGACTTTACTAAGACTGAACCAAAAATCGATAAATAAACTAGGAAAAGCCAACGGAATGTTTGAAGAAGTTCGATTTGAAAGTAATGAGAGTTTATTATGATTAAAAGGGTTGTTCAGAATTCTAAAGCGAGATTATAAAAAAAGGAAATAAGGTTGCTGTTGGTAACCTTGACGTGTAAAGTTTAACGTGATTATTACTATTTGATAGCCGAGTATGGAATGAACTTTTTGGGCAGAATAAATAGTACCGAGGCTTTGAAGAAACGTAGTACGACTGAGCTTGATTATATATAAATGGAAACTAAAACTAAAAACAACAAAAAGAAATATAAAAACAAAAAACAATACATAGTAATATTTGGGTTTGAAATAACAAATAGGTTCAAGTGTGGTTGTGGCTGATGATACAAAGGTTCAGGACAGCAAGAGGATAAAGTCATTTAAAGATGTTGGGACATCACGACGTACCAGTAAGTTGACACAGCCCAAACATGAGTTTAGGAGCAAGAACATGATTGAGGAAGAGGTGCGATATGACGACGATTGTAGATTGTCAAGTGGTAAAAGAAACGAGCTTGAAAAGGGGATTATCAGTATGGTGTACATTCCTGAAAACGGCATTGGCAAGGGAGAAGAGAGCATGAAGAGTATAGGAAATCTGCCAAACAGTGTAGCTGAAAATATAGAAGTGATAAAGTTGGACGTGTTGAATTGCGTAGATGATAATCGAGTAGTGGAGAAAACAAGGACCAAAAGCAGACATGAAAATGTCAAAGTTGTTGGAGTAAATACCAATAAAAGAGCTGAAAATGACGCCAGCATTGATGAAGCGGCGAACTCTTTGTTTGGAGACGAGTTTGGTACCAAGAAACCAAAGAACGCAATGGGATTTGGCGCATGCAGTGGGGCAGAAAGCAGGACAATTGGGGGTATGTCAAAAAGAGTAGCTGTATAGACAGTTAAACTGTACTAGTTTGTTTCTGGGTGACAATTGTATTTACCCAGTTTTAGCCAATGTCTTTCTCTAAAATTCCAGCCAATAATTTTCTATAATTTTTTTTTTTTAATTATTAAACTTTGAAATAGTAGATTCTGGGCCGAAGAAGGATGTGTTGTTTAGATACGACTTTAATAGCGATACAAGCGATGACGACATCCACTGGATTAGATCATTGGCGATGTCCGACAAAGCTAGCGATATAAAGACAAAAAGCAAAAACAAGAAAAGAAGCACAATTCATCTAAGCCCGAGCAGCAGTGTGGTGGACTTGGATAACTTGGATAAATTTGATATGCCTAGTATAGAGAATAGCAGTGATCCTGACTATACGTACAATAGTCACGAAGACAGCAATGATGAAGCAGATGCTATTAATATAGGAGAAAATAATGAAAAAAGAGAAAATAATGATAAAGTGGAGAATAGTTTGGTTCAGAAACAGAGTAAACATCCACAAAACTCGATTTCAGATCCAAACATAATACCAGACTCGGACTCGGATTTGGACTCGGATTTTGATACTGCAATTCCAAATAGAACTCGTCTTTCCAGAAAAAAAGGTATTGGAAACAGAATAGGATCACAAACATTGAAAGTTGCTACAAGAAAGGAATCAAATAAACGTAGTTTAGCAACAGTAGTTAGTTTGGTATCAAGTGAAAACGAGAATGAAAACGATAATAAAGATGCAGTTGAGTATGGATATAATGGAATCGACTTCCAGCCTGGAGCTGCTAAAGATATGGACTTGTATCAAACCGAACAAGCGTTCGATAGTTCAGTAAATAACAAACTAGATAATTTGGCGACTCAAAGACAAGAGTGTTCCAGTTTTAGCAACACTGATGGCGGGCTGAATAACAGTATTGAAAACTCAGGTACCCATAGCAGAGACGGAAGTTTATCGCCTTTGCAAGGATTTGTTGACATTAGAACCGATTCCGGAATGCTAATGTACGTTAATCAGTTCAATTTGGAGTACTTGAATTCAAAAAAATCAAAAAGAGGTCGGAAGGCTGGGGGGAAAAATTCAGGGTCTTCGTTTGGCTTTGGCCAAAACTTGGGCAACGACAACGAAAACATCAGCAATTCCAACCTGCTTTCCGGATCAGAACGTGATGGCCAAACAAATAGTAGCCGTGCCAAAAGCAGCTATCCCAGAGGAAAAAAGAGCTGGAGAGGTGGCAAAAAAAGTGGACGGGGTAGCTGGAAAAGCACAAGAGGCGGTGGGAGAGGCAAGGGTTCTGGAAGAGGAAAGGGCAGAAGTGCAAGCACAGGCACACGATATCCAGCATCCACAAGTGACGCCCAGGGGTATGGCGGAAATAGCTACTCCAACTCCAGTTTCAGCGCCAGTGCCAATTCCAGTACCAGTGCTGGGCCAAAGAGTAAAATGTACATTAAGCCTGAATATTAATTTAACGTTTTACTTGTTATTAATATCCCAACTCTGGTTAGCCTCAGTTACATCTGCTTGCGCTCTATATTTAATTCCAAAGTATTATAAATAAAAGTAATCCTATAAGAAACTGTTTATGCTATTTTCTTTTATAAACAACCAGATATTATCCCGGAGTTAGCCAAGCCTTGACCACAGAGGAAGGTTCAAGCCAATCACAATGGAACGGAAATCCTAGCGAAAGACGAGTGTCATTGCCGTTTTCGTCTACCAATAAAGGCTCGTTGTTTATGTCCAACAAAAGCGGTCCAAGCCGTAAACATCTTTTCCAAGAGTCCCAGATCATTGAAACCCCATCCTTTAATTTTTACTCCACCCAGCCTGAACTAGACATTGCCGATGGGATGCAATGGGAAGGACGGGGCAATACCAGCTTTAATTAGGATTAAAAATTCAATTTCATTAAACGTTGAATCGACAATTTTAATCAAAAAATAGAAAATAATTCAATAAAAACAAATAAAACCAATTCAATGTGAAAACAAAACAAAAAAAATCATCTGATCCAGCCAGGACTCGAACCTGGAATCTCTTGATTCGTAGTCAAGCGCCTTGTCCATTGGGCCACAGGACCACATTTTTATTTTCGTGTTTTGCTAGATCATCAAGATTACAAATTGTTATAAAATGTTAGTTTCAGACAATTTTGCCTGTAAATGTCATTCAGTACTTCAAAGTTTGGATATACTTTTATTCCTTGAACAGGCCTGCTTTGTGTTCATCTAACATACTGCTTTAAGATATATGAATATGAATATGAATTGGGTTTGTTTTGTTTTGTTAATAGCACTGTATGATGTTGCTGTTCAAAGTAAGAAACTTTTTGATTTGGGTTGGGATATACGATAAAGCGATGCTAGTTAGTTGGTGTTTCTATGTGTTTCTTTTGATTGAAAGGTGATGTCGACATTGCAATATTTGATCATGCCTTAAGCACTATGCATCAGCTATCGAGTCTTCCTCAATCAATTTGTGAAAAAAAAGAAGGAATTTGAAAAGTATTAAAAAGTCGGTTTTTATAAATCCAGAACGTGTTAATTGATTTTAATTACAGAAAGATGATTATAATTAGATTTGAAGGGCAATTTTTGTGTGAAAGTTAAATGGTTGATTGGCTTGGTTTTTTTATCGATTATTCGATAGTTCCAGCAGTTATTGCTTATTTTTTTTAATGAATTTTTGGCTATTCAAATCCCAATTCGTTTTTATTTACAATTTGAACTAATAATAGCATCAAAAAAACAAAAAACAAAACCCAAATCATAATTCTGGTGCTATTAAAAAGGAAAAGCTGAAGTTAACTCCGAGAGCTATTTCTGGCTTAAATAAGCCAATTTTTGCATTAAAAATAAGGTTAACACCATCCATCGGGTATTTCAGAGTTTTAGCAAACTTTTAAAGCAAAAAAAAATCTTAATAAAACACTCCGAAATATATCAATTTAATTGACAGAATATAGTTCGAAGGAGTTTAAACTTTGGATATTGAACATTATTTCCGTTTGTTTGTTTACTCTACTATCACTCTTTTTTTTTTATATCAACGCAATATCAACGACACTAGTTCTTTACTTGAATAAGAAAGAAATCAGCAAACTAGAATAGGAAAAGATAAAATGGGATCTGAAGATAGAAACGCTAAAAGGATGGGAAGCAAAATTAGAAACAGAAGCAATAAATCCGAGGGAAGGAAAAAAGCATATTCACAGGAAAGAGTAGATTCGGAGGATTGTTCAAGCAAAGGCATTGAGCCAAGCCTAGAAATTAACAATGCAACAAGCCTGGCCGAAAAATCTGTTCAGACCGGGTTAGATTCTTGTGATTGTGACAACAAAAACTACAGCCACAAGCCAAAAAGAAAGCGAAGAAGTTGTATAGCGCATTGCATTAAACTCAGAAAAGAGAAGCGCGACAAGAGGGTCGTTCTAGTGGTCTTTGGCGATATTGGCAGATCGCCAAGGATGCAGTATCACGCCTTATCATTGGCAAATCACGGTTTCAGCGTTAGAATACTGGCTTACCAAGGTAACACCCTCTGAAATTTTGCATATATATATATATTATTGAAATATTTGCGTATATTTCTATTGTTTTAAATAAATGGTTATTTAAAAAGATCATTGAACAAATAGCCGAGGTTATGCCTTGTTCAAGTATTAGCGTGATTGATAGATGTTTATCTACTTTGTTTTTTGTCTGCTTTTGTTTACAAAGTTGCATATTTAACTTTGTACATCTGTGTGTATGCTAACCTTACTTTAACACAATAGACACAGTCCCAAAGAAAGAGTTGATGGAGCATCCTCAAATCGAAATAATTAAAATCCAGTCTATGCCAGTCTACCCTCAAGATGGCTCGAAGCTGGGATACCTTTTTTATACCGTATTCAAAGTCATGTTCCAGTTGATCTCATTGTTATACACCTTATTTGTTAGCATCAAGCCATCAAAGTTCATTATGGTACAAGTAAGCAACCTCTCCATTCCGTTTAACATTCGCCACCTACTCTTTTATGTTGATTTGGCACTATCTATCAAGTTGTATGCAAAAGAAAATAGTCAGAGGTATATAGAGCAAATAATAAAGAGTAAATATCCTAAATTCAAAACAAAACAAAAAAAAACTTTCGTAAAAAATATAGAATCCCCCATCGATCCCCACGTTGGCGATAGTCAAGTTTGTATGTATCGTGCGTAGAGCTACAATGGTTGTTGATTGGCACAACTATGGATATTCAATCTTGTCATTAAGACTAGGAAACACTAATCCGCTAGTGATTTTATCAGAGATGTAAGTTTTTTTTTTATTTTGATTTTTTTTGCTTCCCTATCAGCTCCTAGGGAGTTTAGAGCTGATAATATATGCACTTCCAAGTTTGGACTTGGCCAAATCTATGCTTTTACACGCCATTTATTTATACTTGGTGCATATAATGTATTGCGCTTAAACTAACTTGCTTAATCAATATTTTACTTGGGTGGGGGAAAAAAATCATGGATGTTATTAGGTACGAAAAGCTTTTTGGCAAGTTGGCTAACAGAAACATCTGCGTAACAGACGCAATGGCTAAAGACTTGACAGACAATTGGGGGTTAATGTAAACCAAAGATTTTCAAATGCTTTATTATACCCCTATTCGTAATCTTTATAATCATTTATATTTTTAACCTGAGACTGTCATCCTGTAACTGTCTATGTCTATGTCTATATACTATGTACTATAAACATGTAGAAATGATATTTCTGTTCTTCACGACAAGCCACCAAAGGAGTTTAGGAGACTTGACAGCAACGAGGCCAACGAGGTAACCTATCAATTTTAAATTGACAGTATTTTTCCACTAGCACTGTTTGCGTATATATTGCTACTGTTATTGTTTTTTTTTGTTATTTTTCAAAAAGAAAACTAGTAAAAGACTATATCCCAAAGTGTTTTGGATCAGAATCAAAGTTTTCAACTTTTTGAATAAATTGCTGTTTAAATGATTTAGTTTTGGGAATATTTCCTCACTTCGGAAAATAGTCCTAAAATTCCTGCCAAGTTCGCAGCCGGGCTACGCTCTGGATCTGACAGAAATAAAATCACAGCTGAAGGAGAAACCAGGCACGCTGAGGATAGACCAGCTGTTTTGGTTAGTAGCACAAGTTGGACGCCAGATGAAGATTTTGATGTTTTGATTGAGGCTTTGGAAAAGTACGAGTTGGTTGCCACAAGCAACGAAAAGAACACCAAATACCCCAATCTTCTAGTGATAATTACAGGGAAGGGCCCCAATAAAGAAGAATTTGAGGCCAAGTTCCAAAAGCTTGCTTTCAACAAAGTCCATATCACAACTGCTTGGTTGGCTGCTGAAGATTATCCTAAGCTTTTAGGTAAGCGTGCTCTTTAACCTGGCGATTACAACAGCCCAGTTGAATCAGATTTTTGTCTGGCTTGGCCAATAATCATCCGAGAGTTTTTCTCAAATTTTATTCGGCAATAGCAACCGTTTGTCTTTTTTTTGGCCTTTACTCTCTCCCTTTATTTCATTAATTTATTTTGCATTTTATATTTTGTATTGTAGGGTCGTCTGATTTGGGAATTTCGCTCCATACCTCATCCTCGGGGCTGGATTTGCCAATGAAAGTTGTTGATATGTTTGGCTGCGGACTGCCAGTGTTGGCATACGACTTCAAGTGGTAAGATTCTTATTTAATTTTACTGTTGCTTGCTCCGATACTTTTTCGACTGCTTTCATTCTCGTTAAACCTGTTTTCCATCCCCCAATATATGAATCCAATAAGTGTATTAATTTACTATATTAATTTATCTGTTACTCTCTTGACTGTTGAATATAGTTTGGATGAACTTGTTCAAGATGGTGTTAACGGGCACAAATTCAGTACATCCGAACAGCTTTCCGAAAACATTCTGGTAAGTTTCAAATCTTTGGGACTGTTTCTGATCCTGGCATCAACCTTTGACCATTTGAAGTCGGTTAACTATAGTTTTACCCATTTATTAACTCGCCGATTTGCTCTATTATTATTTTTAGAATCTTCTCAATGGGTTCCCCAAGTCTCAAGTTGGTCTTGACAATCTTCGCGAGAATGTTAAAAAGTTCTGCGAGGTTTCTTGGGAGGATAATTGGGATAAGAACGTACTTTCTATTTTCTCATAATTTACTCATCCAGATACACACATCATATATATATATTCGCTAAAGTTAACGAGCTTTTCTTACTCAGCTCCAGCACTCGTCGTTTTTTTTCATTTTAGGAATAAAGTAACCATTATATGGTAAACAAACACAATATGTAGCCCAACTTTGCCATTTCCAATGCTTAGATTTTACCAAACTTTGCAAAGCGTGCTGATTTGATTTCAAATTATAAAGCAAAGAAAGAAAAAAAAAAAAAAGCAAAAATCGAGTTGTCCAATGGAAAGATAGGGTTAATAGTTTGTTTGGATTTTGCCCCATAAGCTTAGTATCAAAAAGTTGAAAATCCCGGATTTAGTACAAAAAATAAATCAAAGTAACCAAAACTAGACTTTAAAATCTATGCAGCTTACACTCTGTTTTCTACCGTTTCAACTCGGAGATTTATTTTCTGTGTTGAGACATTTTCAATGGTGGATAATAATTTTTTATTGCATGCCATACAAAAGAATGTAATTAGTAGTTACAATAATTGGTCGCAACTTTATTCGCTGAAGAGAATAGCCGGCATTTCTTGGGTTTTATATCCAAGCTTGTGCCTTTCCTAAACTTTCTTTTTATATAGATAGGTTGTACACTCAAAATTTTAAATTAACAAAAAATAAACAAACAAATAATTGACCCAATGCTATTAAGGTCGTCTGCTGGAGCAAAGCGGGTTTTACTCAAAAACAACTTGCTTTCTAAACTCGGCATCATAGTTCCTAAAAAGGTAGCAGAACAAGATGGTAATTGCGGCAAATGCGGCTGTTTGGCCGGCAAACGTATACAAGACTACTGGATCTCCAGACCAGTTGGCCAAACCAATGCCAAATAGTGAGCCAATGCAGTATGTAAACAAGACCGACGCTAGTAAAAAGGACTTTAGTTCAACTGGCGCTTGTGAGTAGGCATACTCAAGTCCTGTCACTGGGGCAAAGATTTCAGAGACTCCGATTAAAAGGTAGGCTGGAAGTTGCCACCAGACCGAGATGTTATTGAACGAATTGGGAGTAACATCGGATCCTGTAAAGTCATAATGTGGGCCAGTATTGTATATTATCTTTTGCAGAACTGTGATGTAAATAAAAGCAACCATTAGTGTTCCAAATCCTATAGAAATACGTCTGATGGGACCCATGTTGATCCTTCTCTTATTTAAAAACGGGAACAGGAATTTGTCGAATGTGGGGATAAGAACCAGCAGTACGAGCATGTTAGCCAGGTTTAGCTGCTCAACCAAAAGCCATGATGGCCTTGACATAGTAAGACCTTGGTAGATAAAGTTGTCACCCATGTTTCCATGTAGGGTCCAGTAAAATGGGAAAAAACAGAAAACCTTCATTGCACGGATTGTGCGCTTCAAGCCGTCGACAAATCTATCGTCCCAGTCGCCGTTGTTGAGGCCTTTAGCGCCATCCAACCAGTGTCCGGTTTTGCTCTTGTGAGCTCTTGCATACTTGACTATTCTGTAAATTCTTCCAATAACCGATCCCGCTGGTTTATTAATGTTGTATCTCTTGTGTCCCGAAAAGAATACAAGTAGGCATACTCCCATAAGACCAGCTGGAATACCAAATGCAGCAGCATAGCTCACTTGCCTTGAGACAATGGGGCAAATAAGCATCCCAAGAAAGGCGCCAAGACTGATCAGCAGATAGAACTTTCTGTATGCGTACTCGGTGGTGACGCGCGAGTCAATGTATATACCCGGCTTATCGGTTGGCTTGTAGCCCTTGTTGATCTGTTCAGCAACAAACGCAGATACGTTGCACTTTACACCGCCTGTTCCCAATCCAATAAACAGATACGTCGACAGTATGAATCCTCCAAAACCAAAAGACCCCTGGACTAGATTTGTGGCTGTTATAGACAAAAGAATGGTGCCAATCAGGTACCAAATACCAAAGTAAGAAATAGCCCTGAATCTTCCTAGATACTGGTCACTGACAAAGGCGCAAAAGACTGAACAAAAGTAAGTAAAGAAATAGAATCCTCTCAACGATGCAACAGACGTTGCCCTGTTTATTTGCAGCTCATCTTTAAGGTAAGTCGCGAGCATCAGTGCAATGCCGTAGTATGTAAAGCGTTCGCAGAATTCTGTAATTACCACCAGCCAGGTGGATAGCGACAGTTTTTCTGAAACACCAGTCTCAAAGTCATGGGGTTTGACAAGTGTATAGCCTTGTTCGTTGAATTTTATAGAGCCAGTCTCTATGCTTTTTTCATCCTTATTTTCCTGGTCAGACATTTTAGTTTAAACTGTGTATCTCCAAAGAGCTAACTTTTTTTTTCCTTAAGCGACTAACAACAAAAAATCGAAAATCAAAAAGAAAAAAAAGAAAAAAAAGAAAAGAAAAGAAAAGAAAAGAAAAGAAAAGAAAAACAATAGACTTGAAGTTGCCTCTAAATGCAGCTTATAAAAATATATACTGTGCTTTCGGAGAATGGATGATGGCAGATTGTATTTTGAGGATCCTGAGCAGTTTATATAGTCCATCAAAACAACGAACTGAAAAATGAGAATAAAAACGAAAAAGGCCAACAACCGAATAGCTTAGATAAATAACATGCAGTTGAAACTGGTGTTGAAAATTTACTACAAGCTAAGCCTACAAGTGTGAATTTTTACTCAATTTTTTTTTTATTGATCTGACCTTAACTACCCTTTCTATTTTATTTTTTTTCTTTCGTTTTATCAAAACGTGATTGTGACAGTTTAACAGAACATTGATCCTGTTATCTCCGCCATAGTTTGATAAAATGAAACAAATTGGCCTTGCTCTATAATCGGCTATTGCTATCTATCTAAAATCATTTGAAAATACCTCAGCCTGTCCGTTTTATGTTGCAACAATATACTATTTGGCTGTATTTAGCATAAGCTATTGGGAAAAGATGTGTTGTATTGCTAAAGTAAACCCCCCAATTAGAAGCAATTTCTTTGCTAACCATTATCAGTTATGAAAACCAAAATAGGTTTATTGACTTGTGTATTTGGTAATACAATCTCACATGCCATACATTTATACTGAATCAGACACAATATTTAATATCTGAAGTCTACCAATGTGTCCGAATTGCAGAGAAGGGTATGAAAAAAAAAGTTTACAGTTGAAGTTTAGAATTATAAAGTTGAATGAATACAATTCAAAAAGTTTGAATGTCCGAGAATTCCGTTTGGGGCTAAAACGAATCACTAACAAATCCAAATTATTAACCAAATCGAGTTTAAGATGGAACAGAGAAAATTTTCATTTTGTTGTTTAAATGAAACGGAGAAAACTTTGATCTTTGCGCCGACTAGGAAGTGCAAATTTTTCATAGGGTAGACTAGGTTTCATAATCATCAGCTTGGTATCGACTTTAAACAGCAACGGACGACGTATCTTTATAGTGCTTTAAATTACAACTATTCATGCCAAACAAGCTGGCTTTCACATTCACGTTCACACTCTTGCTCTAAACCAAAATCTGGATTTTACTCAATTTTCTTTTCAACTTTGGCTTAGTAGCGCTTTCATTTTGACCGCATATTCTTACTCGATTATTCTGGCATCATGAATACATTTTCTTTTTTTGAAAAAAATAAAAATAAAAATAAAACAAAAATATAGATAAAAACAAGAATGTTAAATTTTATAAGAACAATTCAGACAACTTTTACTGAATCTCAACACCAGCTTCAAAATTAAAATATCAGTGACAGCAAAAACTTGACCAAATACGTTTTTACAAACGGAAATGTACCCACGCTAAAGCTTTAGGAGTTATTAGATATTTGGTATAATCAAGGCCTTACTGGGTATACTTGCAGTACGCAAAGCCAACTCGTGGTTGAAGCCAAGCGGTTTGGCAGATTGGTATAGCAACCAACGTACAATATAACAGATTCAACAGCTGAGTTAATGGGATATAAAATTGTAGAGCGCCGGTAAACGTCCCCCCCACCCTCCAAAAAAAGGACCATATGATTAGGGGCTTGTGCATAGCCCGTATGTGTTAAAGTTTGATTTTAATGATACCTTAAAAAATACGCTTGAATAAAAAGAAAGGAATAAAATAAAGTGTAGCAGAGTGGAGCCAAGCAAAACATCTGGCGTCATGTAGTGAAAATTGAACTCAAACAAGCCCGTCATACAAGTTTAGTGCCTGCATAATGATAGTGTCTTGTAGTGCACCTTTCTTAAACTCGTCAAAGTCCAACTTCCCATCGTTGTTCTATTATGTTGGGAACAAACACTCAGTTTAATAAACGCTTTGGCCATGACAATACCGAACCTCTCAACACAAATGTTGGTAAATAGCAGAAGTAATGTTAAAATGCGATGTGTTTTAAGAGTGTAAAGTGGTAATAGTTATATAGTGCTTACCGAGTCCATTAAAGTGAATATTTTTCTAACTCGCTTTTCGGGTGTATCCTCGTCATCAGCAAGCTGGGCCATGCTTCCTAACATTTTATAAATGGCGTCTACAATTTGGAGCATTTCGGCCTCTGTTATATACCCGTCCTTATCAATATCGTATAGTTCAAAAGCCCCTATTATTGCAATATAAACGGTTAGTGGTGCGCCTTGGAAATGCTTGCAGCCAATTATGTGGTGTAGAATCAAACAACGAATGGCAGCTAATAAACTTGACGCTTACATGATAGCTTTTCATCAGTGCTCCCGCGTGAAGTAATAGAAAGAGCTTGTAAGAACTCCTTGAAGTCGATATTTCCGTTTTTGTTGCTGTCAAACACCTCAAAAACGTACTCGGAAAAAACCGAAGAATCGCCAAATGGGAAGAAGTTCTTGTAGATTTTTTTGAAATCCTCCTTGTTAATTTCCCCACTTGGGCAATCAGCCAAGAATCCTTTGTACCTACAACCAAACCATTTATATTGCATTGCATTTTATTAGTACTTCTCTTGTTGATAGGTTGAGTTAAAGTAATATATAAAAAAACAATCTCTGACAGTAATATTTGAGAGGAAAAAAAGCGTAAGATATTGCTTCAAAGGCAGCCAGAAAATAACAACAGTAGGCATTAGGACCGCGTCACTTACCATTGCTTAATCTCTTTCTTTTCGACTATTAGTATAAACAAAAACAAAAACAAAAACAAAGGATGGTCATTAGGTAAAAATCTAACACTTTAGTCCCGCCAAGCATTTACAATATATTAGTGATGATATATCGGTACTTGATAATTCTTACAATAAGTATTGTTCTGTAGCTCTAAAAGTTGCTCGGTTGTAAGTTTGCTGTGTGATTTCCCCATGCTGCTATGTTATCGGGTTTACTCTTTAAATTACCAGTACACTTATATGTATACGTATTTATATATTGGTGGTAAGTATGCTTTATCTTAAATTTCCAAGGTACTTTTATAGATCCAAAGACTCCTTAAATTGTTATAGTTATAATGTGTTTTCTAAAATTCAGAATTTTGGAAATGAAAGTTAAAAGAGCTCTGTAGACTTGATCCTAGCTGCATACAACCATATACTTAATTTGCCCGTTAAGCCCTTGTTCTAATAAAAAAAAAGCTTAGTTTAGGTTAGCTAGTTTTTAAAGCATAATACAACTTGTAATACGTATTATTTTTGAACTGGTTGATTTGCTTCCTTTAAGAATCGCTTCAATATTGCAATGCTGTTATTTGAGCTGGCTTTTTGAATTGTATGTATAATTGGCTTAGAAACAAATATGTTTATAAGCAAATGATGTTCAGACTAAAACCATAACTTAGCCAATTGTAAGTGTATAGCAGTGTTTTGTTGTTATTTTGTTTAGCTGAAAGAATGCGCTAATTAGTTGGTTTAGAGGGATCCAATCAGTATTATTGGCTTTGGCCAACGATAGGCTACTTCCTCCATTCTACGCTCACCGCTACCAACATTTATTCCCAATTTGCGCCACAAATCCACAAAAGTCGATTTTTTTTTATCATCAAGTAAATGCTGGTAGGTGGCGACCATCTTGACCAACAGTTATTTGCATCAAAGTGTCCACATTAAACACCTTATACTTTATAATTTAATGATTAAACCACTTGGTTAAACGTACATACGTATATCCCGGCTCATTTCAGTAATGTTGGCTGGTTGAAGTGATTTGTAGGAATTTTGGTTTTGGAGTTGTGTTTGCACTCTTTATTCACCTATGTATTTTGCTTGGCGTTATTGTTGGCCTAAACCTTAACTAACCTGTTGATTTTATTTTATTACATTACATTGAAATTATAGCCGGTTGATTTTGCCTTGGCGCTAACTCAATTCAGTTGATCATTAATTCTTTTTCTTTCCTTAAATTCAAATTTTTATTAATAAGTTGGTGACAGGTTTAAGTTTGCAAAAGTGTAGGTAGTGCTACTGTTATTTATCAATGTTTGAGACAAAAATGTTGATCAAGAACAATCAATGTTTCAGCGTTTACAGCATTTCACAGTTTTAAAGCCAAGTTCAGTTTGCTGATGTTTCAAAGTCACATTTTTTTTGCTTTAAATGTTCACAGTTTCTCCTTGCACTTGTTTTATCAAGTTTTATGAGAAAAAAAAAGGCGAATTGACGCCATTATACCTAAGCTTTTTGGCTTTAAACTTATGTGTTGTTTGAAACCCGCTTTATTTATTATTATACAAAAGTATAAAAAAGTAAAGTATAAAAAAAGTGTAAAAAAGTATAAAAAAGTGTAAAGGAATATACTAAAGTATAAAAAGAAGGGTAAAGATAACCCCATCTCACCCCTTAAATGAACAAACCTACTATGCACGGTAGTTTGATGACTCGATTATTGCATGATTTTGGAAAATTAGAGTTACATAAAATCTAACGTCAAGTTCCGCTACCAATAAAGTTTAATGTTATCGTCTAAACACAACCGCTAAATCCAAGTTGGTCAAGTAAAAAAGAATCAGTAGAATAATCCAGAAAATTCGAGAATTAAATAAGAGTTATAAAGTGCCCAACATTTTGGATGTTAACGTGGGAGAAACAGAAAAACATTATTACAACGGTAGTTTATTTTCACCTTATATAAACAAACAGATCTCCCTAAAAACAACAAACTTGGTCTTATCACTTTACTGTACTCTCGAAATACAAAAAAAAGACATACAAACGCAATAAACTGAACAGAAACTTGTAAGCTAGAATTTAAAAAAATGATTGGAGAAGACTTGCTATCAGATATCGCGATAACCAACACATCGGAAAGCTACCCAGCACTTGATGAGATTGGAAAAGTGATGGCAAACACTTATGATGAGGAGACAAACAAGGACGGTGTGCTAAATCTAGGGATCGCAGTGAACAAATTGAATGAGAAGGAGGTGATTGAAAAGGTAAGAGTATATAGACACCAAGTATCTACTCGATATCCCCGGGCCTTCAATTTTATTGTAACTTTTACTTAATTTGCTTACCATAAAACCTGTCCTATAGTTGAATAGCATTAATCAGATATCGAAAACAGTAAGTCATATATTCTAATTAGCTCATAGCATTTGTGAAACAGCAGCGGAAAGGAGTATATTCTTAACAATATAATTTTGGCAATAAAATAAAAAAGGATTTAGATTACGGGGTAGCGTATGGGTCAGAAAAACTGCGCACACAGATATCCAATGTTATAAACAGACATTTCAACTGCGCCAAAGATATCGTTCCTGACGACATAATAGTCACCAACGGCTGTACTACAGCTATTGACATGCTAACCAACATTATCTGCAACCCAGGCGATGCGGTTCTGGTATCTTCGCCATATTACTCTGCCTTTGAAACAGACGTAAACATCAAATCACGAGGTGTGGTGTATAGTGTTCCGGTGCCTGTAGACGAGATTCAGGGTGCAGAGCAGATTAAATACTACGAACAAAAGTTTGAGGAGCTTAAATCAAGGGGGATAAAGACCAAGATGATTATCGTTTGTAACCCCCACAACCCAACAGGGAAATGTTATTCGCGACAGGCTATTGAGTCTATACTCTTGTTTGCCAGCAAGCACAATATTTTTGTGCTGATGGACGAGATTTACGCCTTGTCGGTGTATCGTGGCCAAGATGGAGACGATAAACCAGAGTCTGATTCAGAAAAGCTGTACCCATTCGAGTCGGTGTTATCGTTTACCAACTTGGACCAGTTGATCGACCCCAGTTTGGTTGTTATGATCCACGGACTAAGCAAAGACTTCTGTTTAAACGGTCTCCGAGTTGGATGGATCGTTTCTCCATGGAATAAGAGGCTAATCACGGCTGCACAAAGGATCAGTTTTATGTACTACATCTCAGGCTCCACCGACTCGCTGGTAACCAGGTTTCTAGGAGACAAAGAGTTTATTGACAATTTTGTTGCTCAAAATGCACAGAAGCTTAAAGAAAGCTATACAAAAACAACCGAGTATTTAAAGGCCAACAATATCCCGTACGTACCAGCACAGGCCGGGCATTTTATCTGGATCAACCTTAGCGAGTATGTGTTAAAGTGGAAGAACAATAATCTAAAAGAAGGCGAGGTTAGGCTAAATAGTGTCAATGACTTGAAGTTTGATGACGAGTTTGATATGTGGTTGGATACCATAAATATTGGCAGAATCTACGTCACTTCTGGTGTTAACTTTAAGTCAGATGAGCCAGGATGGTTTAGGATTATATTTGCGCTTCCTTGGACTCAGCTCAAGACAGGTCTGGACAGGTTGCTTACGTTTATTTCCAAATGATGCATTACTCCGCCTTGTTTAATATAATACTAGATTAACTAGATATTGTTTGTCTTTTGCTATTAATTCAACTATTTTATTATATACATTTTAACGCGACTTATTAACATGTTTAAACTCGGGATTTCATTATTTGCCCAAGACAATGTTAGTTGACTAAGTCAATTTTTATGTTTAGGCAATTGTTCTTTTTGTCATTATTATTGAAATTAGGCGATTATTCTTTTTTTATTATTGAAATTAGGCAATTATTCTTGATTTAGTAATTAGCATGCAGTTAATAAATAGAACAGCCAATTTACGTTGTTGCTTTAAAGCCCAAATTTTTGTAGCTGATTCCTTGTTTTGCTGTTATTACTCATTCATTCTTTCTTTTCATACCTTAGTTCCTAGCAGTTATTTAAATAAACACATAAACTATCGACAAAAAAAAAGAGCGATTATTTTTATAATAAATTCAGCTGGTGCTAACGATGAGTGTTCTAATAGAAACTAGTGCAGGCGAAATAGTTATAGATCTGTACACAAAAGAGACTCCCGCTTTGTGTTTAAACTTTTTGAAATTGTGCAAGGTAAAGTTTTACAACTTTTGTGCATTCCATTCAGTCAAGAAAAACTTTATAGCTCAAACAGGAGATCCAACATGTACTGGGAAAGGCGGCGAATCAATTTATAAAGTTATCGATCAAAACAGTCCAAGGTTCTTTAAAGCAGACGCAAATCCACAATTGAAACACAAGCTCAAAGGAACTGTATCTATGGTCCTGTCCAAGGCTGATAGCGTTGACGGGTTGAAGATTAAGGTTGCAGGAAGCCAGTTTTTTATTACTTTGGGTGAGGATTTGGACTATTTGAATGGCGAGTTTGCGGTATTCGGACAGGTGGTTGAAGGGTTAGAGGTGCTTGACAAAATAAACG
This sequence comes from Capniomyces stellatus, assembly GCA_001661515.1. NCBI lineage: Eukaryota > Fungi > Kickxellomycota > Harpellomycetes > Harpellales > Legeriomycetaceae > Capniomyces > Capniomyces stellatus. The sequence goes on along the minus strand of LUVW01000014.1, from coordinate 24,110 downwards.
ATTCAATATGCGATGAGGCAGGTAAACCCTATAGAGATATAAGAATAAAACACACGATAATACTTGACGACCCTTTTCCAGATCCAAAAGGAATCCAAATTCCTGACTGTTCGCCACAGCCTAGCAGAGAGGTGCTATCGACAATCCGCATTGGCGAGGACGAATCTATTGAAGATGAGTTTGATATTAGCACCGAGGAGCTGGAAAGAATAACCAAGGATCGGGAGGCTCAAGCACAGGCTTTAACACTGGAAATGATAGGCGATTTACCCTTTGCAGAGATAAGCCCGCCAGAAAACATACTTTTTGTATGTAAGCTGAATCAGGTCACACGGGATGAAGATTTGAAGATTATATTTTCGCGTTTTGGAGAAATACGGTCTTGCGAAATCATTCGTGATAAGCGCACCGGCGATTCGTTAGGTTATGGGTTCATAGAGTTTGCAAATAGAGAGGATTGCGAGGAGGCGTACTTTAAAATGGAGAATGTTTTAATTGACGATAGAAGGATCCATGTAGATTTCTCACAAAGCGTCAGCAGACTGCATGGCGACTGGGTTAGCCAGAGAATGGGCAGAATGAGGCCTGAGGGACTTGGCGGTGATAAAATGCTAGAGCCTCGACGACAGTACCGACAGGAGAAAAGCGCTGACGATTCCTATAGAATGGTTTTTGACAAAGATCAAAGTCATGGTAGGCTAGAGAACTTTGATGTGTTTGACCAGATGTTTACTAATATTATTGAGTGATTATAATGCTTTAGGCGTTGTTAGATTTGATAGCCAATAACGCTTTGTCATTGCACCAACATGTTTATAATTGTAGATGAAAGCGATGACAGAGAAAGAAGTAACAAAGAGTATGGAAGAGCCAGTGGTGAGTCAAACAAGGAGACAAAGAGTGTTGGGAAAAGGGATGGGAAGTATACCAGAGATCAAATTAGAGATAGGGTTAGAGATAGGAGCAGAGATAGAAGCAGAGATAGAAGCAGAGATAGAGGTAGGGATAGAGATAGAGAAAGAAGTAAGAATAGAGACAGAGAAAGAAGCAAGGATAGAGACAGAGATAGGGGCAGAGATAGAAGCAGAGATAGAGACAGAGATAGAGACAGAAGCAAGGATAGAGACAGAGATAGAAACAGAGATAGAGACAGAGATAGGGATAGGGTTAGAGAGAAGGAGAGAGACCGGGACTATACACACAAAAGTAGGAGGTAGCGAGGAGTGAGCAGTTGTTTACTTGTCCAAAAGAAAGCAATTATTTTCGGCCAAGGTGATGGTTGACACGTGAGTTGTTTGCTCAAGAAATTGGACAGTTAACCAGTTCAAGCTAAGATTTGCAAACTGTTTGAACGCGACGAATGTTGGATGGTGGATTTATTGGATATGCGAGTAGTTTTATTAACTTTCAGAGTTGAGATTATTTGTTTATTAATGTTGACTTGATGGAATTGTAGATTCATGTTTCTGATTGTTCTTTGTTTTTACCATTTTCCATTTCAAAAAAAGTTCAGTTAATTCAATAAAAAAAAAACAAAGTAAACCAAATGGTTTTTGGAATAAAAGAATTAGGATTACTTGTAGTTTCATTGGCGAATTCGATTCGTTTAATACGTTATTATTGGCGGGTGTGGGTCTAGGAATACAAAAATGGAAATTAATAGTGAAAATGAAAAGTAATTGATTTCTTAAAACATAAACTAGAGCAAAAGCAAAACAGTTTTTTTTTACATGGAAAAAAAAAACAAAAGATTAATAAGCGTAATTCGGTGTTGGTAAATCTCGAATATCTTTATAGTTTTAAAACAGGAATTCAGCCCAAACAAAGGATTAAATGGACTGAACTCAAACAGCAACAAGGGTAGATAATTATTAAGGCAAAAACAGGGCTGCAACTTTAACTTTGGATTTTACAGAGCATCGATAGAAAGATTAAAGCTGTTGGAATATTGACTGGCTTTAATAATCAAAGAAAAAGTTGGAAAAAAAAATAACAGCAAATTAGGATTGGTAAAGTCTAGTATTTGGCGACATAGTAAAAGCAACAAACTAGTAGTATGTTTGGAGCAGGTAATACATTATTCACGCATGAGGATATTTAACTGTGGATAATTGATTTGATCGATATAAGTTGTAAAACAATAATCAAAGGCAGTAAGGGCAAAAAGGAGGCAGAATGATACGATTTTTACTATACTAATGTGCTTCAAAGTAACATTGCTTGAATTTTTTTTCTGGTGGATATTAAAGGTGCTAATAAGTTTGGAGGATTTGGCAGCGGGAATACAGTCACCCAAGGGACGACGACAGGCATGTTTGGGGCACAACAGCAGACACCCGCACAATCAACGGGTCTATTCGGAGCACAACAACAGACAGCAGCACCATCTACAGGTATGTTTGGGGCACAACAGCAAACAGCAGCACCATCAACGGGTCTATTCGGAGCACAACAGCAGACACCCGCACAATCAACGGGTCTATTCGGAGCACAACAACAGACAGCAGCACCATCTACAGGTATGTTTGGGGCACAACAGCAAACAGCAGCACCATCAACGGGTCTATTCGGAGCACAACAGCAGACACCCGCACAATCAACGGGTCTATTCGGAGCACAACAACAGACAGCAGCACCATCTACAGGCATGTTTGGGGCACAGCCACAAACAGCAGCACCATCAACGGGTCTATTCGGAGCACAACAGCAGGCACCAGGACAATCAACAGGTCTATTCGGAGCACAGCAACAAACAGCAGCACCATCTACAGGCATGTTTGGGGCACAGCCACAAAATAGATTAGCTACCAACTTATTTGGAGCACAGACGCAACAGACCCAAACCAATACTATGTTTGGGGGAAGTTCAATGTTTGGTAGGGCCGGTGCAGGACAGAATACATTGGGAGGATTTGGATCAGCTCAACCTCAAACATTCCAATCTGGGCTAAACACAAGCGGGATATTTGGAGCTAGTAAGTCGACTTTTCAACGTTTAAAAAAACATTTAATTAAAAAGAGTTATGATTCAATTTTTATAATAAAATAGTCGTTTGCACGTGAGGATATATGTATTTTTTTTTCAACGCTTGGGTGGTGTTTAAAGAGAATGAATGGTGGTTTACTAACCAGAGGTACGATACTAATCCGTTTAAAATAGTTGCACCGCAAATAAGCGCCGAACAAATTGCAGCGAATAAGGCGGCGGAGGAGATGGAGCAGCTGGCTCAGCAGATCATGGCAGTTAAAGAGTGTTGGGACCCAAATTCTCCTAATTGCCAGTTCAGACATTACTTTTACAACTGTGTAGATTCGTCTGAGGCCAGCAGGTACCAGTGTCCACCAAATGAGGATCCGCAATTGTGGAGGCAAGCTCAGCAGGACAATCCAGATCCAAAAACGTAAGCCTTTTATTAAGGGATACTTTAGATTTAGATTTAGATTTAGATTTAGATTTATATTTATATTTAGATTTAGATTTAGATTTATGGGGTCTATTCAAAATGAAGAAAATGGGGAAGGGGTATGAGGTTGTTGGTTTGGTGCAAAATCTAGAACAGATAGAAATAGCCGTTTAATAAATGTGATTGTGTGAATTTTGTGAGCTAGTTTGGTTCCAGCGATTGTCATTGGTTATGAAGGGCTGAGAGCTAGAATGGAGTGCCAAGGTATTATGATGGAGAGCTATAACACGTGTTTGAAGGTAAGTGGATAAAAAGGACGCTGTAAAATCTGATGTGGATAAACGACTAACAAAATCAGGAAACAGAACTAAATACTTTGCAAAATAAATCTAACCGATTAGCGGTTGAACGAGGCGATCAAGAAACTGACACAAAAGCGCCACAACGAAACGATGTTGAAGATAGCCGACTCCAACAGGCGGCAAACAGAAATTAACCAAAGAATGATTAGGTTGATGAAAAACATCCAGCTGCTAAGACTTCGAAGCCAGCAGTTGAGGCCTGAGGAGGAGATAATTAAAATCAGGATAGGCAAGCTAGACAGTGCAATCAACTCAAATGGCACGGCCAAGCAGCGTCTGGCAAACATCCAGTCTTTAACGCAAAGACTGCAGGCCGATTCGCAACGGAGAAAGGATTTGTCTGGTCCATCAGGTGGCTTGGCTTCAGGCGGTGCCTCGGGAATGGGTGTTGGTTCCGATCCAGGCAGGCTGGAGGGATCTGTTTCGTCTGTTTCGTCTGACGAGACTTTGTTGAAGGATGTATTTGATATTTTAGAGCAGCACAAGACTGGACTATCCTACTTGTCTGACACTGTTATGAGGCTATACGCTGAAACCGACTCAATCCAGATCAATACCCTGAAAAAACCTTGATTTTTGTCTTTTCACTTTTTTTTTCCTTTCCTTTCACTTTTTTTCCTTTCACTTTTGTCTTTTCACCTTTCTTCTTTCACTTTTGAATTTATGTTACATTTGCTTTTTAATATCAACTCTTTACTAGACATTTGCCTGGTTCTGTTTTATTTTTATTTATTTTTATTTTTCACTTGGTTAAAATATGTATATGTTTTTCCTGGTTTTGACTTTTTTTATCCACACTTACAACACTACATTATTTTCTCTCTTCCAAACTGGAAAGCTATAAATTACTAATAAAACTGAAACAAAATATAAAAAATAAATAAACAGGTAGATATGCATGGCGCCCAAACTGAAACACAAACCCGACTTCAAATTTTCGATGGGCTGTCACGTTATTGGTCCAAGCTATAAAGCTTATTCTTTCTTCTTCTTCTTCTCCATCTTTGCTTCTTCCACAACCGGCGTTTCTGACAGCGCTATCGATGCAAGCCCTAATACTATCAGGCCTATTCCTATCCACCACCGAATCCCGACATACTGGCCAAAGATAATGGCCCCAAATAGTGCCTATTTGCCAAAGCAAGCCAAAAACAGAGTATTTAGTCATTAGCTGCCCAACCTAAATGTGCAAGAGTTTTGTGACAAATAGTACAATTCTGCTGTCAATATCTTACCGTAAAAGAGAAATTAGATAGGTTCTGGACCATGGTAACATGGACCGTCGATATACTGTCTGCCAACGCCTTTGAGAAAAACAGCCACATCAGGCTGTTGCTTACTATTATACACCCAATCATTATTCCACGAACAATCAAGATTATCTAGCCGAATTACAGGGGAAAAAAAAAGAGTTGGGCCGAATTAGAACACAAAATACCCAGTAAACTGCTCGATAAACGTTGTTTGCATAGTCATTTACATTCAAGGCGTGATTCAAGTACGTTTAGCCCTCGAAAATTTGAAAAAAGAAAAGTTAAAGATAAATCGAACCATCCAGGTGCCGTGTTCTTACGTGGGAAATACTCAAAGGAACGTTTTCACTAACGAAGTATTCCGAGATTTTGTTGATTGTGTTATCGACCGCCAGTTTGGCAAAAAGACTTGCTGAGGCCGCACATAGACCCCCAAACACAGAGTAAGCCACCGTTTTCTATTGAAAAAAACCAAATGAGCATTTATAAGCATTTGACTTTAATTGCTGTCGGAAGATTAATAGTACGGAATACTCCCAAGCGTATAATGTAAACGGATTGGCGAGAGCAAAACATAGAAAAAAGAACGCGTTTGTTTATTATATTCAGGGCTATGCTTATTTCACCTGCATTTTTAATCATTTTAAACAGAGCTATCGCAATGATTGAATAAGACTGGTAAAAGACAAAAGAAAAGCGTTTTTCTGTTGATTATTTATGTTCTTTAAGCAGCAAGCCCGCTCTATTTTGAACGGTGAGTGGAAATGTAAACATTATAAATCTGGCTTTTTACTTGGGTTTATCCTACTTGCTATTAGTCGGGTTTTGGCTGTTTAAATCCCTGGATTTTTCGTGGTTTTTGTTTTCGATTTCCAGCAAATCAGTTTGTCATCCTTTGCCGCTTTAAATTAAATTTTCCACATTTTTTTTGATAGTAAATGCTTATAGCGCTAATTTTTTTTTTTCCAATACTTTTTTTTTTCCATCAACGTAAAATAGCGTTTTGATTCAATTTTTGGCGAAATATTTTCCTTCAATTAATATTAGTATTATAAACAACACCAAAACTCTTTGTTTTTTCTATTACTCAAACTCGAAATACTCTAGATTACAGAATAATTATAAATTCAACAAAATGGCTGATGAATACGGAGATCGGTAAGAACTATACCTAAAACAACAGCTCTTCAGCACTTTATTTCTGCGTTTATGTTTGATGAATTCGCGATTAATAACCAGACACTGAATTAAACAAACTAGCCATTTCAACTAATATTTTCTACCTTTTAAAAATATTTACATTTGCAGCTCACCCGAGGAGTACAACGACTATGTAAGTAGAGTGTGATAAATCGAGGAATCGGTCTGAACACAGTATGCATTGAATGGCGGAAAAAGATGCTTTTTTATTAAAGATCCAAAAGCCTCGAATCTTGAATCGCGAATCTCGAAATTAGTATTTGATTGAATGCTCATATTTTATCTTTAAATCACAATTAATAGGAGGAAATGGATGAGCCAGAGTACGATATGGATGCCGAGGAGCCAGCATCAACAACAGAAATCCTGCCTGCTGATTCAACACACGACGCGGAACAGATATCGGTAAAAGAGCGAGTAACAACACCATACATGACAAAGTACGAGCGCGCGAGAATTCTTGGAACTAGGGCTTTGCAATTGAGGTATGTAGCAGTTTTACTTTAGCTTAGAACTCTTAAAAGGTGTATTATATGCCGGCTGTGCTGAATAATAGATATGCTTTAGCAGTCAGTGGACAATGCGTGTTTTTTGATAATGCGTATTTTTGAGTTCGAGTAAATAACTAACTGTTACTGCACACAAAATATGTACATATGTCTTTTCAACTAGTTTGAGCGCACCAGTTATGGTTGAACTTGAAGGCGAAAGTGATCCATTAGAGATTGCCTCTAAGGAGCTCAGAGAAAAGAAAATTCCACTGATTATTAGAAGGTACTTGCCAAATGGAAGCTATGAAGACTGGAGAGTCCAGGATTTGATTACAGAGTAGAGTTCCATGCTTTTTACACGTTTGATTCCCAATTTAAATCATTCCCATTTCTTTTCTCTTTGTTATTAAAGTTTCCTTTTTCCAAAATTTATTACTTGTTCAGCCAAACATTACGGATTTTTGTATTAAGTCGCTTTGGTTTCTGTTCTTTTTCCTATATCTCTTGAATGAAAAAAAATATGATCCAAAGTAAACGAGCAAACAATGAAAAATCAATCTTTACAAATCAGAGCCTTGAAATTTTCAAAAAAAAAAAAAAAGTCGAGAGAATTAATGGTTAAAATATTGATTACAAATTACGTACACAAATCAATCAAAAACTAGCAAGTGTAAAAATATTTATCGTCAGTTTGTCCGAGTGGTTAAGGAGACAGATTCGAAATCTGTTGGGCTCTGCCCGCGCAGGTTCAAATCCTGCAGCTGACGCATAATGTATTTTTTTAATGCTTATTAGTTTTTTTTTCTTTTTTTGTATATCATTGACTTTGGAATTCAAATTCTGCTTAGTTTGCTTAGTTTTTAGTACGCATGTCTGAGAATATCACGAGTGGTTGGATTTGGCTTTTACAAAAATTTATTAACATTTCGATTGTTCAGCCGATTTGTCTCATTAAATGAAAAATAATATTGGCTTGCTCAGTTTTAGAAATATTTAGTTTGTTTTATTTTATCATGTTTTGATAATAGCAACCAATATTTACAGTAACGAAATAAAAAATGGCTAGCATCGATTGTGTATTTTGAAACCAATGGTTATATGAACATAGGCAAAGTAGAAGTAAAAGCAAAATGAGTATGAGTAAAAATATAAGTAAAAGTTAAATTAGAAAGATAAACATAAATAGTTTTAATCCTCGTCAATGTTGTCTTCGTCACGGAAACGTGGATTCTAACAGAGTTCAAGTTAAAATCAAGAAATAAAAGTCATTATTCGGTTTGAAATCAGAGAAGGCAGTCAAGGAATAGCCAACACTGTGTAATTTTTTCCTCTTTTCCTTTTCTGTTTAAAAGACTTGGTCAATAAAATTAATAGAAAACTACATCAATGATATAAGGGTAAGGTAATTACATTGGTATCTTCAGTTTCTTGGATCTCCTCATCCGAGGCCTGGTTATTGCCGGATTTTGGCAGTGGTGCGATGGTGCGATTTCTTTTATTCGAACTGTCATCGATGTTGTTGCTACCATCAACCTCCATTGTGTCTGCATCTCTTTTAGCCTTTTTTCTATCAACAAGAGGACCTAATTCAACCATTTTTAGTACACAAAGACAATCATTTTAAATGCTTGCTAACCCAGGCTCAATGGTGCTAAAAACCCAACCAAATGAGTTTATAAATTATAATCAGAATAGCTACTTTACCTCCGACTCTTGCATTAATGGCAATTGATGCACCCGTAGGGATGGTTGATATGGATTCATAGGCTTGCATCATCTGCTTCTTCATCTCCTCTTCTTGCTTAGCCTTGATATGGCCCCATCCACCACGACCCTCGTCATAGCCTTGTCTATATTCATCACGAACCTATTGTCAACCGTTTAAAATCAAAAAGTATAAATCACTGTCAATTTACGATCAAGTTGGTTTGCGATATAATATATAAAAAAAACGTTGATAAAAAAAAACAACGAAAATAACTCGCAAAAACAGTAAAGCCATTCATGATAACGTATCCAAGTTACTTGCCTGGCCACCACTTCGACCTCGACCAAATTGCCTTCCCTCTTTAAATCCAGGATCCAGATCTGTTCTGATAACTCTGTCGTCAAGCTTAATTCCATTCACAAACTTCATACAGTTCAGGGCAAAGGTCTCGGTGTAATATCTAAGTCAAAATAAAATCAACATAAGGAAGTTATAGTTGCGATTCAAATCATAACTAGGAGGGTTTAACCAAAGTATAGAATGTATATTTACTACAGCTAAAACATCTTTATCCAATACAAAAAAGTAAAATAGAGCAAGTAAAGCAATTGAAATCAAAATAACGAAATCAAGAAAAGCAAGTTCATTAAATAAGAACAAGTCACATAAAAAAAAAACTTACTCCACAAAGCAGAACCCACATGGCGTTTTTTTGAATTTGTCAAGTCCCATTATAATTCTTTTGATTTCGCCGCATTTAGAAAACAACTCATATATCTGTTCTTCGGTTGTGTAGAAAGACAGGTTTCCGACGTACAAGGTTGTTGTTTTTGAAAGCTCTTTAGCCCATTCTTCATCTGTTCCCTATTTTGTTTACCCGCGAAAATGCACAGATAAGGGGAAGGAATGAGTGTTAAGAAAAGGAAAGAAATGGAGAGAGGGTGCTGTCAATACGCCGTTTTTTAAATGAAATAATTTTCAATCTCGGCTGTTATTTTTTTTTCAATGCAATACTCAGAAGACTTACTTTAAACTGATGATCTTTATATGTCGAGGGATTGTCCAGCTGAGGGATGATGGCGTCTTTTTTAAACAGTTTAACAGACATTTTTTTATTTAGTTCTATAACAGTTGTTTTGAATTTAAAACTTGGATCGTGTATTTCCCAAACAAAGTCGAAGCACTAAAACCAAAACACTAAAACTGATATTAAAGTAATAGGGAAACAAATTGTGCCAAAAAGCCTGAATCCAAATAATATTAATAATAATAAAATTTCAATAAAAAAAATAAAGAAATGGACTGTGGAATTGGCTGAAATGAAATAAAAAAAAACTGGCAGGTTTAATCGAGTCGACTAGTTAACTCAAAAAAAAAAAGTAATTTTAACACATTGTGTTGCATTGTACTTTGAGCCTGGTAGATTTATTGCCGTTATTGAAATTCATCTGTTTTTATTGTACTTTATTTTCCAACTGCTTTTATTTTATTTTTCAATTCTCGAGTTTATTAGATTTGTATTTATACACGAGAATCTCACTTGTAGTTCCCAACTGCTATCCCAAAGTTATGATAGCTATCTATCAAGATACACAACACTACAAAGCGAGTGTAGAAGTAACAACAAACATCTAAACAGACATTCCAAACACCACGTTATCAAATATGGCCACTACTGTACAGCGCTCAAACGCGACATATTTTTTAACCAAGAATCTGTTTGTTTTTTCATAGCCCTACTTTCTTGTAACCTTGGAACACAATTTAAGCACACCTTCCAAGCGTGCGTCGTTACTAATCAAAAAAATTAGCCAAACCAATGTTTTTGTTCTCACAAACTGTTTTGACTTCAGTGTACCAATGATAGTAAATGGTTCTGCTTTTATTGCATACAAACTTCGACAATCCCGTTGTTCAGTGGGTTGCTGTAACATTGTACTGTAGTGATTACACAGGTTTATCCCGTTGTCCACCAGCAGTTTAATCAACTTAAAGTGTTGTTTTCGCAAGCCTAGCGAACGCCGTTATCCGTGCAGTCTTCCAGGATCGGCTTAAGTCCAAATAGCAGTTTGACTATTTTAAAGTCGTTGTTTTCGCACGCCATCGCAATTCCGCTATTGAACATATTGAAAAAAAGATCCCCCATATTACTCGACATTTTACCACTATTTTGGTTATTCTTTGTTGGTTTTGAATCTAGATTGTTATTATTCTAGTTGTTGTTGCTGTTTACCAATTCTTTTACATCATCGCTCATTTTATTTATTAATTCAGCAATCATTTGACCTTTTTGCTGAATTGTCTGTTCAATTTTAAAAAGATAGTTGCTACTTGACAACGCCAAGTCATCGTTATTATCAGCAGGAATCATTGCGTTAGTCTCAGTCATTTCCATAGCTTCAAACTTTCTTTTTATTATTATCAGATTTCCTTTTAGACTTTACTTTTCGTGTTTATTCAATGATCAACTCAACAATCTGCCCCACTTTGGTAACTGCTAGATAGGATGTCAGACTGGTATGTTTAGCATACAGCAAGCCAAGGTCAACAATATATAGAATCTCATCATATTATTTTTTTAAGTTTTTCAATTATAAAGTTGTGGCAGATGTTTCTGCGGCTTTCACTACAAAAAACCCTGTTGTCAAACATTAGAAGGTGTTTTGCAGTTCTTTTGTAATATAGTATTATACTCTCAATTTCAACAGAAACAAGGCCATGTTCGTTCAATAGCAGCTCTATCATGACAAAGAACATATTATCATTCGCTGTTTTTTCTGACTCACTAAGCTCAAAGCTTTCTAATTTTGTTATTGTCGATTATTTGTCTCGAATAGACTGTGCCTTAAAATAGTCCAAGATAGACTCTTTTACAGATAGACAGGATCTCAAACGTCATTTTTTCATTTTTGGCTATTCTGAGATATTTACAAAACATCGGGTTGTTGATTTCCGCCAAGTCCACGCATTTTTTTCTTGATTTACTCAACATTTGTCCTATAAACAACTTTATTGTCTCTGCTTCGTTTGAAGCGTGGTACGTTGAAATACACAAAGTCGATACTCCAGGTCTTTGAGCCAAAACACATATCTTTGATGGTATTGGGCCTGATAGATCATTGAATCTTCTTTCTGGTTCCAGACTTTTTTTTACATTGTCACATGTTTTAAGTATAAATACAGACATGATGCACAAGTCGTTTGAGCTAGGCTCGCAATGGTCTGGTTTGCAATAAAACGAACATCATTGGTTAGCGGAAAAAAAACACCTACACTAAAAGCTGCTAGTTACCCTTCTTTAAACTTAAACTTTTTGTGATCCTGCTTTTGTGTTTATGAGTCTGGTCAACAAAAAAAATTATTATTTTGAAATTACACTATAATAGTGTGTTGTTTTAAGGAAGCCGGAGTGACGTTGTGCAACCTTTAAATTGGAGCTAATGAGTTTGAAACAAGGGCAACTTCGCCTTAAAACAGCCCATTAAAACGTAAATCGCAGCGATTAAATCGTGGTTAATATTACGTTGGTTTAGTGAGGGCCAGTCAATTCGAAAAAGCTCGAGTTTGAATATTAAAACTGAATCAAACACAAGTTTTTGATTATTTATTTTAGTGATTTATTGGCAACAGAATAAAACGCAGTTTTTTCTATTTTGTTTTGACATTTGGTTGTTTAGAAATCGATTCACCATAAAATAATTGGCATTTGCTTTTATTGAGAAAAGTATTGATTAATTTTGAATATTTGGTTGATTATAATTTATATAAATAGAGATTAGATAAAAGCAGCTGGAATGCTTGTTTTATCTCTAAAAGGCGTTTACTTTAACTACAAAAAAGCAAAATAAAATATCCGATTAAAGCAGTAAAGAATGGCATCTGAATTTGAAGGAAAGGTAATTCAAAATCAGGAGCTGTGTTGCACTGACTACAAACAGGGATATATAAAAACTGAGCATGTTTTGTGGCAGGAATTGTATAAATTGTAACAATCGGTAATACATATAGACAATCACTTGCCGTGCAGCGGTTGCTTGGAAGGCAGGGGAGCAACTGAAGATTGAACAGGTGCAGGTTGCTCCACCAAGAGCTGGAGAAGTTAGAATCAAAATCACCTCAACCAGTATTTGCCACACTGATGCCTATTCATTGTCAGGGAATGGTAAATATGACATTCTTTTTTTAATAAAAAAAATCCATAACCAAGGCACACAAATACAAATACAAATACAAATGCGTTGCGCAAACCTAGAATAAGTGATTTGGAAGTTGGATAGTGGTATAAACGTTGTTTTGTTGCTCAAAATTACTAATAACAAAAAACAACGATGTTTGTGATAGATCCTGAGGGAGTGTTTCCAAGTATTCTGGGCCACGAGGGCGCAGGGATAGTAGAGTCGGTGGGAGAAGGGGTTACAAGCGTAGCAGTTGGAGATCACGTGATCCCATTGTATACACCAGAATGCCGAGAATGTAAGTTTTGTAAAAGCGGAAAGACAAATCTGTGCCAAAAAATCCGCTCGACACAGGGGAAAGGGTTGATGCCAGATGGCACAAGCAGATTTTCAATAAACGGGGAGACGATATACCATTACATGGGAACATCTACATTTAGTCAGTACACAGTTGTGGCGGAGATATCGGTGGCAAAAATAGACAAGTCTGCGCCGCTGGATAAGGTGTGTTTGTTGGGGTGCGGAATTCCAACAGGGTTTGGAGCGGTAGTGAATACAGCCAAGGTGCAGCGCGGAGACTCTGTTGCGGTGTTTGGTTGTGGGGCGATTGGGTTGTCGGTTATCCAGGGCGCCAAGTTTGTTGGAGCAGGAAAGATTGTCGCGATTGACATCAACCCAGGGAAATTTGAAATGGCCAAGGAGTTTGGAGCAACGCACTTTGTCAACCCAAAGGACTACCCAGCCGATAAGCCTATCCAGGATGTGATAGTAGAGATGTTTGATGGAGGGGTTGACTTTTCGTTTGAGTGTAGCGGCGGCAACACAAAGATAATGCGTGCAGCTCTTGAATGTGTCCACAAGGGGTGGGGCGAGTCAATTATCATTTCTGTTGCAAACGGCAAAGACGAAATTTCCACCAGACCATTCCAGTTGGTTACCGGAAGAGTGTGGAGAGGATCAGCATTTGGAGGTGTCAAAGGGAGAACCGAAATTCCAAACTATGTAAAGATGTACATGGACGGAACACTCAAAATCGACGAGTTTATCACCCACAGCTTCAACTTGGATGATATAAATACCGGGTTTAAGCTTCAGCACGATGGTGTCTGTATCAGGCCTGTGGTTGATATGTTCAACTAGATATTATTGATTTTCCGAGTCTTGATTTTTAATATTATTCTTAAAAACATGAATCAATAAATAGTTAAAGTGGTTTGATGTTCTAAATAAACAGGGAAAATGCTGAAAAACAAAAATGGGAGATGTTAGGGTAAAAATAAATAAATAAATAAATAAAACGAGTTAAAAGTTGCAAAAAATGAACACTTAAGACTACACTATTCTCATCAAGCAATCGTAATTTTGGAGGGAGAATATTAACATTAGCAGGTTAAAAGCTAAAAAGAAAGAAATAAAAAGAGAAGCGAGAGATGTCGTTGACTGAGCCAAAGTTAATGCAGATTAGTCTAATTAACAATGCAAGTGTCAAATAAAAAGGTTGAATTAACAATAACAATAACAATAACAATAACAATAACAATAACAATAACAATAACAATAACAATAAAAATAGTAAAATAGCAATAGTAAAATAGCAATAATGTCGAATGTGTTGAAAGTCAACGAGTGCTAGATGGAATAGCTTACCGATAAAAGCTTTTTGGATAAGGCCAAATTCTTTGATGGGGAGCTTTCAATAAGGTTCAAGAGTTCTGGGTGAAGTTTCAAAACACTCAAGGCATAGGCAACTGACTCGGTAGCAATGGTCTCGGTTGGCTGAACGGCCAAAAAAGGATGTCTAATCAGCTCAGGAATTGTTGGTCTTTTCTTTGGGTCATGGTTCAAACACGCCTTTATCAACTCTATCAGCTCAACTGGCGCTACCTCTCGGGCATCTCCCAACTCTGGCTGCTTGTACTCTGCACTGTTAGGATCTGTGCTTGGATTTGCTACTTGGCTCATCCCTGCCCGATATTTTGGAAACTCTATTGTGTATGAGCTGTTGGTGATTGCTATGAACTTTTGGATCGACTTGAACTTTGAAAACGGTGTGAATCCATAGCACAGCTGAAATAGAATTATCCCAAGCGACCAAACATCGCTCTGTCTGCCCATTTTAATCAGTTGGTTGTCGCTGGCCTTGTTCTTGACATCTATGGACTCTGGCGCCATGTAGTTCAAGGTCCCTATTTGATGGTCACGATGAATGTTTGTTGTGTCGTTCCCAATTGTCCTTGCAATCCCAAAATCTATCAGTTTCAGGTCCCCCTGAATCAACAGAAAGTTCGCTGGCTTCAAATCCGAGTGCACAGTCTTTTCCTCGTGCACTATGTTTACTGCCAGCAACATTTGCTCCCAGTACTGCCTAATAAAATTCATGCTCAGTGGTGCTGATCCGTGCTTGTGCAGGATCCCCGCCAAGTCAATTTCGCCACACTCCATCACCATATACAAATGACCCGCCTTATCATTTATCTCTGTGTCGTACAGCTGAATTATATGCGGATTGCCTTTAAACTTGCGCAACAACTCGCACTCTTTCTTGTACCCCTCCACTATTGTCGGATCCGCTTTGCCAAATGTTACTTTCTTGATCGCAAAAATCTGCGACTTGGCTCCCAATACCCTATAGACCTTGCAAGACCCCCCTTTCCCTGCCAAACAGATCCTGGTGTATTCTTTCCCATTGACCTATTATATCATCAATTTGTTTGTTTGTTTATAGCTACAAAAGGGTCAACCAAGTAAATACTATTCTACAACCATCCATCAAATATACATATATCAGACCAGCAATACGTGTCAATGTTATTTGTGCTTACCGTTATCAATTTTCTATCCCTAGTCGATGTACCTGGAGCAGAGTCTCGCGTAGGTTTCTGTGGTTGGCTGAATATATGATTGGGTGCTTGGTTTTGAGACATCCGTTGTCCGTTATAGTTTATAGATGCTGCATTTTGGTTCATATTTTTGTTATTGTCACTACTGATATTACCACCATTGTTACCATCACTATTACCACCACTGTTATTACCACTGTTGTTACTAATATTACTGTTATTGCTGCTATAGTTAATGCTCAAGCCCTTGCTTGGCGCCTGAAACCGTATGTTTTCCCATGTTGGGATCGAGTTTAGTGACGATTTGGAAATCGAAGAGCTCAAACTGCCTGTGTTATGCTGGTTGTTTGGTGCCTGGGAGCCATACTGGCTGTGGGTCTGGAAGGCATTGATTCCGTTTGGCTGAGCTTGGATCAACGCTGGGTTGCTGTTTAGTTCGGAATTCTGGCTGCTGCCTTGGCTGTTTCCAATACTGCTATTGCTGTATTTCATTTGCAATTCCTTGATGTAACTTGCGTTTCCGCTAAAGTTGTAGTCGATTTCTGCTGCCGAGGTTGCTTTCTGTTGCGGGTTTTGGTAAACGTTTGGATTGGATTCGTACCTGTAGTTTGTGTTTAGATCAGTGCTTGCTTTGAGCTGCTCATTAATATCTGCATTTTGCATCTTTGAGCTTTGGTTGTTATTTTCCACAGGTATTGTGTTTTGGCTAATTTTCGATTTGAAGTAATACTCTGCATTGTTTTCTAACTCACTTTTCAGCCTCTGTACCGATTCTGCCTTCATGTTGGTGTACATACTAGAGCCTTCTTGCATATTGCCTAATCCACTTGTGTTTTTCTCCCATACATCTCCTACAATCGAACTGTCCCTCGCCTGCTTATAAATATATTCGTATGACTGGTTACTGCTCAAACTTCTCATCGCCCTTTCTCTCTCATTGCTATTCAAGCCCTCTCGACTGCTTGGCGTCGGGTATTTTAACAAAGTTTCTCTTGATGGCAATCCACTTTCCTGCTGACGCCTTTCCTTAACCATCGGTGTTTCCTCAATCTTGTAATTATATTCAACATCCATAAAATCTTGTCTCTTTTCATTCAGCCTACCCGCTATTTTCAGTTCGGCCCCATCATGCTTTCTTACCAGTTTATCCTCATTTATCATTGCCCGGTTTTCTTGCGGGCTTTGATTACTGCTGGTTTCAGGTACTGCTCCGTTGACACCCAACTTGACCGCTTCTCTTACTCCTAATTCTGAACCAGTTTCGCTCATTGGCTCGCTACTTTTTATGCTGCTCTCCATTATTTCGCTTTTGTTTTCTATATCCTCCTCCATGTCCGAGCTTTCTTGCACACCTTGGTCGCCTCGGATTGGTTTGGCTAGTCCCAGCCTCCCGCGAAGTTTATATCTTCCACTGCCCCCAACCGATCCTATTGGCGGTCTGAGCGTTGCTTTAGTCACATTGGTCTTCACCAACCCCCCAATCGTCGATCCGCTCACATACCCCTGTGTAGATACGCTTCTTCTTTGTTTATCAAACGCTTCTGAGGCTCCTGGAGTTGAAAAAATAGATTTGTTTAGTGGTTCTTGTAGTGGTCCTTGCGCGGCTTTGTCGACACTCCTCTGGTATTGTTTTTGGTGTGATTGAAAAATGTCGCTGTTGAGCCTGCTCTCGGTATACCTTGGCGATTCAAAGTCAATGGCCTCTGAAGACCTTTTCTTTGCCAAGGTTGGTTGGACGTTGGGCTTCTCTTCATTTATCTGTCCCAAGCCCACTGGCTCTATCCGAAACCTAGTGCTTTCATCAACCGACCCACTGTTGTAAGTTAATGGGTACCCCATCGGCTTGTAACTGTTTGTATTTAATGTTCCCAACTCTTCGTACTCGTCGGCATTTTCTTTCACCGCCTTTTCGTCAAGAGACATATCAATATCCTCATTCTCCTTCAAGCTGTAGTCTTCTACTCTTCTGCTGTTTATTTCGCTATACCCGCTGCCCCATTGGCCTTTCATTTCTGTATTTCCTGCCGAGCTTTTAAACCCATTCTGTAGGCTTGGCTCGCTGTTTACATTATTCGCAAAAAACTTGTTGTCGTTGTTGTTGCTGTTGCTGCTAATACTAGTCTTTGTATATTTTGCTTCTCCGTCTAGTATCAGTCTCTCATCCTTACTCGGATCCATTCTTAGCCCCGAGTTTCTTAAACTATTGATAAAGCTGCTATTTTCATTTCTGATTGGTATTTCATTTATAGCTGGTTCCCGCGCCAAGGCAGTCCTGTTTTCATTTCTGCCAAAACCAGAGTAGCTTTCACTATTTTCCTTGTCTGAATTTGCAAACAATTGAGGATTAAATCTGTTGCTGTTTTGGCCCAAGTAGCCTACAGGTTCTGGAATCGCAGAGTAAAATTCCTTACTATTATCATAGCCCCACTCAACTTTATCGCCAAACAAGCTATTTTCATGGTCAGTCTGTCCTTCGTTCGGTTTTGTAGCTCTTTGTCTTCTTTTTATTTCCTCGTTTCTACTGCTCATTTTCTATCAACTATTCTATCAACCACTCTATTTAATGTTCTTTTTTGATGCTTTACAATTCTGTTTTATTATTTGGATTTATAATTTGATTAAATCTGCTGTGTTTATTCTCACTCATACAGATGCATGCATATTATCTCTTAGCTGAGTATGTTTTAACTAATGCTTTGAATGTCTATTTATCAACAGAGTTGGACTTGTTCTGGTTCAAAAGTTAATGTAAATAAACAGCAATAAAATAGAGTAAAATGCTTTACTATATTATCAGAAATGGTAAATAGGTGATAATACCGGAAATCTTAAATTGAATTCCAGGTTTTCTTTAGGTAGATTTTCAGGAGGTTAATACCAGTTTGTATCAATGCCAGTGTTAACGGGCCCACTATTGAATGAAATTATTTGTTTGCCAATTTATTCTTTAACTTCTGATTGTTACATCTATTACTTTGCAACCACTAAACAAGTACATTTAGTTGGCCTGGTTTTGATGATGCACTTTTTGTTTTTATTTTTGAATTAAGGTTTCTCTTCTTGTTTTTGTTTTTGGATTATGGTTGCGCTTCATGCTATGGCTTCACTAAATGTAAACGCACTGGCAAGCAAGACCAAGCTCAGCACAGAACGCAGCTAGGACTGTCAAAGTATTGCTCAGGTTTACATAAATACCACAGAGTAAAGTGGTATAAACAGTGACCAAAAAAAAAAAAAAAAAAAANNNGAAAAAACAGTGACCAAAAAAAAAAAAAAAACAGAGTAAACAAAAATAAATAATTAAATTGTCAACAATCATTGGCCCATTTTGTTTATAAATTGAAGATTGGTTTATTGGAAAACGTTGCCAAAAAAATTTATATTTAAAATTCAATTATGCTGATAAACGGCGATTATTATCTAGAGCTGACCCAGTCAGATATGAAACTGGACATATACCATGTCAATAAACACTGTGTGTAGCAGTGTTACCCGCCTGGCAGAATACAGTATATACTTTCTTTTAAATATTGAATTGAGGCGATAATTAAATATTAAAAAAAATAAAATCTATCAATAAGATTATAGTGATAAAAAGAAAAACAAACTAAATTTGGATTAACATACTTGGAGTTGAAACATTGTGCCTTTAAGCAACAATTAAATACAGAAACAAAAAACTAGTAGCAAAAAAAGCTAAACAAGGAAGAGACATGATAAGCCAGTGTATATGCAGCGTATTATACATAATATATGGCAGATTGAGATACAGGTGTTGGATTTAACGGCGAAGGTTATTTCCATCGTTAATGTTGGAGACATCAGGGCCATTGTAAGGATATGGGTCAACCCAGCGATCGTGGCCTTGGATTGGACCGTTGCTAGTTCCGCGTGGGATAGGGAACCCAGCGTGGTAGTCGTAGTTCTGCTGCTGCAGGGGGTGCTGGCTCAAGACAGCATTAGGGAATGGAACGGGGGCGTTGTTGTGGCGGCTCAAGTAAGGGTGGCGGTTGGGAGGGACAATGGTGGATGCGACTGGGTGCATGCGTTTTCTGCCAGCCATGCTGCGGCTGATGGTTTTGAGGCAGGAGGAAAGAATCATAAGCAGAATGACAACAACAACGATAGTGATTGGAATGGAGATAAACAGGTTGCGTTGGTAAAGATTGACAAAATCGTAGAAAATGTTGTCGCCTTTGCAAGATCCGCTTCTGCAGTACGAGTTTAGGCCGCAGTAGGTGCCTTCGAGGTAGGTCCCAGAAATCAGGATGCAGGTGTTGAAGGACCTGGGGTCTTGGCACTGGATGTTGCAGGGGTTTCCGTAGGTCGACATTCGGCAGTAGCGGGTAACGCCATCGCCCAGGCCACGGGTTGAGC
Organism: Capniomyces stellatus; assembly: GCA_001661515.1. Taxonomy (NCBI): domain Eukaryota; kingdom Fungi; phylum Kickxellomycota; class Harpellomycetes; order Harpellales; family Legeriomycetaceae; genus Capniomyces; species Capniomyces stellatus. Next base: position 4,300 of record LUVW01000014.1, on the reverse strand, counting down.
ACTGGGTATCTCTGCTGGTACACGTGCCTGAGGCGCACTTCAAGCCGCCGTCCTTTGCGCCGCAGTCGGTTCCGTCTTTAACGTAGTTGTCGGCGGGGCAGTCCTGACTTGTTCCGTCGCAGGTTTGCTCAAAGTCACAGTCCGAAGTCTTTGCGCGGCAAACTGAACCCTTGGGCAGGATCTTGCAGCTCTTGCAGCACAGGTTGTTTGTGTCTGAGCACACAGCGCCGGGCTTAAACTTGCATGTCTGCCAGTCGCAGCACGGATTGCTTTTACAGTCATCAGACGAACCACAATCGCAGTCCTCGCCAGTCTCCAGAATTCCGTTTCCGCACATTGCTGTTCCAATAGTTTTGCGCAGCCCTGGATCTTGCAGGCATTGGACCCCCACACCCCTTATTTTCTCGCAAATATATTTTGCTGAACACGGGCTAAAGTCGTTGCTGATTGTGGGGCTTGACGGGTTCATTATGTACTGGCCTTTACAATCACAGTTCCCTGAACACGGACAGCAGCCATTACACGCAGTCCCTGAACATGGGCAGTTCTGCGCTACGCAGTCATGCACTGCACCAAAGTTATGTCCAATCTCGTGCACAACAATTTTCCAGTCTTCACGTGATACCGCCGAAACTGCAGTTCCTGAATAAACTCCATTTCGCCCGTCGTTGTTGGCAACTGCTTTGGTCTGGCACAGTCCGTCTAGCCAGGCAAGTCCCACCTCCACACCACTCGAGCATTTTGTCACCAAGTGCCACAACCCCACACTGTCATTCCCCTTATCGCCTCTCCACCGACTGAAATCCGACAGCCGAGCCTCGATTGTGTACGCATTGCTGCACTCGCGGTTCCAAGCCTTTTTCGGGTCAACGCTGGATTTGCACGGCTGCTCCTCAATCTGCATCTCAATCAGCCCAAGTGCCACGTTGAATTGTCTTTCGTACACAGCTGTGGCCTGGTTCCATACCGATAGAATATTCGCTCTCGCCTTTTCCGCTGACCCAAAAATAGACATGTATGTGCAGTCGGCTGCAACTCCCATATACAGAATCTTTCTTGTGCTTAAGCATCCCGCTTCAACCGCTGCAGGATTGTTGAACTCTGTCTCTCTCTTGTGCAGCTTCGACTTCTCCATAGCCCCTCCAAATGCAAAGTGCGGGTCTTTTTCTGTCACTTGGAAGCTTTCGCCGCTGAGTGGACTAACGTTACACCGGCTATGGTCGTGGTCGCTGCCCTGCTGGGCTACTCCGTTGATAGAGTAGTCGCTCTGTCGGTATACAATGCTTGTAGAGTCCTTCTCCTCTAACGACCGTCTGTCCAAAGTCGTAACTTCGGGATCCGCTGTTCGCTTGGTCAGCTTGTACACCTCAATTGGCTTGATAAAGTATGTCTCGCCCTCATAAAAGTACGTCCCATCAATCACCGGCTCTCCCCCCGCCTTATGGATCGCTATCCTCGCCCAGCTCTCCTCCTCATCAAACTCAAAACTGCTTCTTTTTCTCAACGACTTTTCCCACAGCTTGAACTTGTTCGTATAGCTCCCTTCTCCAGCCCGTCTAACCCGCCCCCGATAAAATCCCATTCCGTCATAGTTTAGCTTTTTGCTTTCTATTACCCCCCCTGCCTTGTGGATGTTCACCATTGCATCAGGATGCACCAAATCGTAGTTGGGCTCAAGTGTAAGTGTAAAAGTTTGGTTGTAAACCGTAAAATCCAGTATAACCGAATCCTCCGACTTCACCTCGTCCAGTCGCTTTTTCAGCCTCCTCCCATACCCTGTCCTCTTGGCATCCAAATCCTCTCCATGCTCGCTCACTTTGGAGTACACGTGTACCTGCGGGTTCCTTAAAAACTCATAGCTTGTGATTTCTGCTGGCTTTTTGACTGCCCCGACTCTAACTACTACTCATTTTAAAGCAATTTTCTTATTTTTTTAGTTGAACTTGATTAGCAATACTATCTTATCCATCTTAATTCGATGCTGCAGATATCATCAATTATAAATCAAGACTGCAGATATTATCCATTATAAATTAAGACTGCAGATATTATCAATTATAAATCAAGACTGCATATGTTATTTTATATCAATTAAAGCTGCCATTTATATTATAATATGCACGCTTCAAGGTGCAAAAATCAAGAGAAACTCGAGTTGGATTGTTGTATTTTCAAAAACATACCTCCTAATAGCATTGCTAGGCCCAGGAAAATGGCTTTGGTAAGCTTTTTTCCACCCCTTTGATTCATCATGAATAGCTCTATTTCCTTTGCTAGTAATTCGATGTCCTTTGCTGATAGCTCTACGTCTTTTGCAGATAGCTCGGTTCCTTAAAATATCCGTTTATCTTGCTATTCACTCTTTGTTATTGCTCCAAGCTACTTTCTAATGTTGGTGTTTTTTTTTCCACTAGCTTGTCTACTGAAATACGATTTAAAAATTGGTTGTTTAAAAAAAACACCAAGGTTGCTAGTATGCGGTGTATTGCCTTGAAATCCAGTCCAACTATTCTAGTTTCAACTTGTTCAATCCATTTATTTAATATTAAACCACTTACTTTGGAAACACCCCCGGTAAAACTATACAATATCACCCTCACGCAAACTTTTGGACTACAACTGAGCGGTCTCTACCTTTCAAGTATACACTGCTCTTGTCGGTACTTTGAGATTGCCGACTTGTATTTTTGAAAAATATATTTATATATACTCTGGCCCTATTACTAACAAAGTATATCCCCACTTGACTCGGAAGCAATATACTATAGCTTGTCGGTGTATTTATATATACACTTTGGAATCTTGGTTAAAAGATATTCTTACACTCACACTGTCGGTTTAAGCCAGGTTGGTGCAGTTAAGCGCCTTTTTGTCCTTGTAATTGTTTTGATAATAAAATTTTACAACTGTAATTTCTTCCATACAAAATCTACAAAACGTTATTACTTTCCATTCATTTGCCCACTCGTTCAACTATTCAATTCATCCAAACAACTCATTCATATATTTTTTTGCTCCAATTCATTTTTCCAGATTTGCTTTTACTTTAATTGTCAGAGTTGGTAACTCTTTCTCTTCTATTTTTTTTTTTTTACCTTTTCCTTTGGATAATACTTGTCCTGTTTGTAGCCCAATCTGCTCACATTTAAACATAATTGTCTAAATCTTGTTACCAATTTCCTATATTATTCATCAGCTAGCGAATTGTTTCCTTGGCAACACTTCAAATTCATCTTGCTAAGTTATCTTTTCTTTATTTAGAAACCAAGTGAAAGTAAATGGAAACAAAAAAAAACAGACGCCTTTTTCACCACAAAATAAGTTTAACTTCTTATTGGGTTGGTCAACCTCAAAGCGCCGTGCACGTATTGGTTATGCAGATTCATTATCTAAAAACTCACAAATTGCAATCCGAATCCGTCTATTGCTAATAATTATTTACAAAAAGCCCGTTTTATTGTTAATATTCAACAGAGTTTTAGCTTTCCCAAATTATCAAAATGATTGGCAATTTCCTGTTTAATTCACTTGCAATAATATTGGCCACTCATTTTAGTTTTAGCCAAGCTTTATTTGGTAATATTAAATCTATGTGAATTTTTATCATTTTTTGTTTAATGTTTCTTTTACATATGGCCTAGGTAATTAACTAGTTTCACTTAAAAACTATTTTTCATCTTTTTGGTTTAATTTTCTCACTTAATATTGCACGTTTTATTTAAAATAAATAAATAAACAAATAAACAAATAAACAAATAAACAAATAAATAGTCGACTAATCATCCCAAATCGCTTTTGCGAATGTCAAAGTATTTGAAAATGAAAATTTCAAAGTTCCCAGAAATTCACCCGAAATCAGAGCCCAAGATTTCGGATTTGGATTCACAATCGGATTCAGATTCAAACCAGTACATTTATCCAAGTTGCTGCTCAGCCAAAAAAATAAACATGTTTAAACGAAGTGAATGCCACTTTTACAATAAAAAAAGAAAAAATGTCCACAACCCTGACCTTAAACATTCTCCCAAAAAGAAATTTACTAAACCCACGCTATAACAATGAACATCTAAAACCCAATCTTAACTACTGCATTACACACTTCAACCAATATATAGCTGAATTAAAGCAGGGTTGCATTCTATTTGATGTCACTTTCGGACGATTTTCTCAGCCAAACTCATCATCTTTTCTTGTTGTATTCAAGCTTAATTATTAGTTATGTGATAAGCCCATAAAACATTTCGTTAAAACACTACACTACACTACACTACACTACACTACACTACACTACACTACACTA
>LUVW01000013.1:948473-1002815 GCA_001661515.1 Capniomyces stellatus | reverse complement strand
CAAGCCAGGAACCATCTCGCAGAGCTCGATCCCAAAAGGGGATGTGATGTTATGAACCAATAAAATTAAATCATTTTATATTATTTTAAACGTTTCATAGTTTAAGAATTATATTTGGTAATAGTTTGATTTGTAATAATATTAGTAAATGCAATTGGTAATACTATTACCAACGCAATTATTAATATGATTAAAAATCAAATAACAAAGACAACCTAAATTTGGCAACGGCGGAATAGCAACCCGAGCCAATAGAAAAACCATTGCAGAACTAATACTAATGGATCTTTAAGGATTAAAAGACATTAGATAATGGTTCGGAACAAAGTCGGAAAAATGTTGATTTAATGTCAAGATCAAAACCGATAAAAAAATGGGATGATTTTAAATGTTAAAACATCATTTTAGATTAGTCAGCAAAAAGACAAAACATATTTTATATCCCTTGTAAAGTGTGTAAAATATATTTGTTAGCTCTCGTTGTAAATCAAATAGGTTAGGTTAAGTTTATAAATTAACATTTATATAGTACTCTGTTAGCTTTTGTTTAACGTCAAAACTTCTATAAATACTTGACCGTTTTCGCATTTTTGAAAAAGGTCAAGTGAAATATTTCTTATTCAATAATAAATAATATTCACTATTCCTTGTCCCGTCCACGTTCCTAATAGTTATGATAACTATTATAAACGATCTTCTACTGATCTACTTTTCTGATATGTTTGGAATAATTATATTTATAAACTAAACTACTTATAAAATAAAAGACACTGTTCAACCCAATGCCATAAAACTAACTATTTAACTGAAAATATTACTAAATATATAAAATAAAATAAACTGTAACTAAATAAATAATAAAATAAGTAAAATAATGTTATAATTAGTGGGTTAATGTTATGTAAAAACTCGTAGGATAAAACCATAACTATTAACCAACAACTATAACATTTTCATGTTATATTTACATACAACAAGTGCCCCCCTTTTGCGTCGATCGTCCTCGATCGATCACGCTAACCTGTCGATAACGCTGCAAGGTAGATCTCAACTTAACCGTTGAAACCTCTGGTATCATAAAATTCGAATCGTTGTATATCTTCAGCTTGTCTCCGTTTACTATGTCTTAGTTTCCTTCGGTGTCGACTATCGTATATGATCCCTTGTTGCCTACTCGTACGATGGTAAAAGGTCCTTCCCAAGTCGCTGAGAATTTTGACTTTGGTACGTCTACATGCTTTAATACTAAATCATTAATTTTAAAACTAAATGGTGTAACTTTCCTATTATAACGCACTTCACTGTTGTTCTTGCTTTTTAAGTTATTGTTGTACGCCTTCTGTCTGACTAGCGGTAATTCGGCCTCGATCGCTTTGATCCTTTCTTGTATTTCTTCTTCTACATCTTCTATTTCGCTGCTCGGTCTCCACGTGCTCGGCAATTGCAAGTTATATCCGAATAGTAATTGCGCTGGAGTGTGACTGGTTGATTTATTTTTCATGCTTCGAATCGCCAATAAACTTTTCCATAAGTAACAGTCCCAATTTTCCTTATCCGAACTACATAATTTAGAAAGCGTACTTTTCAGTGTTCGATTTAATCGTTTGACTTGTCCATTTGCTTGTGATCGATACGTCGTGGTTGGTGTATGTTTAATTTCTAAAAATCGATAGAATTCCAAGGCTGCATCGCTTAAAAAATTCAAACCCCTGTCTGTGATTAGCTGCTCGGGAACTCCGTATAATTGCACCACTTCTGTTATTAGAAAATTAATCACCGTATCTACTTGAATGTTTTCCACTGCTTTTGCGATTGGCCATTTGGTGCAATAATCAATTGCTGTTAAAATAAATCGACTATTATTTTTAGTTATAGGGCTTATTGGCCCAACTGCGTCTAAACCTATTATCTGAAAAGGTCTGAGTGCTACTATTGATTTTAAAGTGTTTCTTTTTGTTAAACTATTTTGATACTGCTGGCATAACCTACACTCATTAACTACCTGTTTTACTAGTTCGTATAGTTTTATTCTTACGTATTTTTTGCGAACTCTCTCCCACGTGTTATTTATTCCGTTGTGGCATTCGTAGTGTACTTTTTCGATTGATTTTGTTGCATTTATTTCGTGTAATACCTGCCTCGTTCCGTATTTTCTTGATTTTTTAAACAATTCTCCTTCGTTTATCGTGTACTTTCTCGATTTTTCTCTTAGTTTTTTTCGAAACACTTTGTCTGCGTCTTTTGGGTAATCGAAGGTATCTAAATACTGGTAAATACTTAAATAATTTAATAAATCCATGCTATAAATTTCAACTATATTTTTATTGTTACTTATTATTTCGTTTGGTTTGCGGCTTAAGTAATCTGCTGGGTTGTTTCTTCCTGCTTTGTGTATAATATCATAGTCAAACTCGCTAAGGTAATTTGTCCATCTCGCTATACGGCCGGTAGGTTCTTTTGTTTTGAAAAGCTGGATTAACGCTGAATGATCCGTAACTACCAAGAATTTCCTACCCCAAAGGTAATGTTTAAAATATTTAATTGNACTGAAACTGGACTGAAACTGGACTGAAACTGGACTGAAACTGGACTGAAACTGGACGGAAACTGGACTGGACTGAACTGATAATATAGACTCTTGCGATTTTATTAAATACTGTAGTAAATATAATTACTTTATAGAAGTCTTTTAATATGTTAGGAACCGTAATTAATGAAGACTATAGGCGGTATATTACGATTGAGTTTTATTGAGATTAAAAGACTTACTTTGTATGTACAGAAGTAAGTCACGTATTTAAATGGATTTACTATAAATTAAAAATTAATAAAATTGAACTATAAAATAAATTATAAAATAATTAAAAGTTGAAAATTGTGAATTCATTGGCTGTAAGATACGAACCATGTATCTTACACTTTCCTTATTTTGCTCAGCTTGTATGCTGGCGTTGCTAAAGGAGTGCATATTTTCAATTGCTGCGGTGAGCGCATGAATTTGGCTTTGTAATTGCTCAATGCTAATTTTTTCTCCATTTGTCGTAGATGTTCGGTGATCTACGGTTGCTTAACTTATCCTTTGGTTAAGACTTTGTATTTAGTATTTTATAGTTTTTATTTATGTAAACCTAATAAAACTGATGATATTTACTATAATAAACTAATTATAAAACTAATTATAAACTAACTTTAAACTAACTATATATTAACTATATATTTAACTAATAACTTTTGGACTTCTTAAGACAAAGTAAACTATATTTTTATAAACTTTATTTGTATGAAAAAAAGACCCTGTAACACAAAACCAATATTCATTAAACTTTTGTACTCGTTTGGATCGAATCTCATCCTTTTTTTGAATGATCGATCCAAGTCGAAACGATTTGAAAACTATAAAATCTTGACTAAATTAAATTAAACTAAACTAAACGATGTAAAATAATGTAAAAAAAATCAAATGTGCGTGTAGAATTGAATTAAAAAAAACCTTGTCTATGGGAAAAAACCCAATCCATACGCATACATTTGCTTAAAAAACTAGAAACTTATACTAAATAAACCAATATTTGTAAATAATAATTATATTAAAAAGAATTACCAACTCGGTCGTACGTTTAAGCTACGACACATTATTCATTGTATTGCTTTTTAAAATTAATGTGTTAATTAATATTATTGTTAAAGTTATATAAAATTTGTATATATTTACTAATATTTATTATTTATATTTTAGCGCGAAGTGCGGCTTTTAAAATGGCTACTTGTATGATATTGTGTGTATGCATGTATATAATATACTCGGTTTGCAATTCCAAAATTTCAGTTTTATTTCAATCTTGTTTCAATTTTATTTTATTTTATTTTATTATTTTATTATTTTATTTTATTATTTTATTTTATTATTTTAATTGATTTAAATTTTATTTTTATTTTTACTAATTTTATCTAAACTACAGTACTGATTTATTAAATTTATTATATATTTTTAAACTTCTACAAAATAAAGTGCAAATGTGGCCATAAATGGATTTCCACCAATCGTAGAAAGACCCTTGGTCTCGAAGAACAATCAAGACTATTCAAACATTTGTGACGGATAGTATTAGTTAATAGGCGTCAAAGACCAAAGTAACTCTTTATTAAATCGTCTTTGTGCTATACTGATTGGTTGATTTAATTTCAACCAACCAAACATGATTATTTCATTTTTTTTAGTGAATATTGAAAACTATTTTTTTTTTGAAATTTAACCAAACAAACTGAATTTCAAACAAAAAAGTTAAAACTGAGATATTTCGAATTTAAAGAGTGCTACTACTATTATTATACTATTGACTGGACTGCTGTTGATTAGTTGCTAGAGTTTAAGCTTCAATACACTTTCATTAATTGCTAGCACTATAGCATTGTATTTGCTTTAAATCCATATTAATTTTTTTTTTTCAGTTTGCCAAAGAGAGAACCGATTTCAAGCTGGGAAACATTTCGTCACTAGAAATAGATTTCATGATATTATAAAGTTTGGGTAGAGGAGATATTGATTTATAATTTGCAAAATGTCAATGATTAAGGCGACCAAAGATTTTCTGGGAAAACCAGCACCACCAAATTATGTGGCAGGTTTAGGAAGAGGGTAACTAGTCAGTTTTATTAAATCGGAGTTTTTTTATTTATATGAAGCAGGATTTATTCAAGAAAAGATATTTATTTGAGATTTATTCGAGTATGATTTAATAGAAGGTTAATGATGGATTAAAAGATATTGTCAGTTAATGATTCTCTTGTGTTAACAATTTAGAGCGACAGGATTTACTACTAGATCGGATATTGGACCAGCACGAGATAGCACGAGCGATGTAGCACCGATAGTTCAGCCCCAGGAGGGAGACGACGATCGACCACAGGAGCCAGAGAATGAGTCAGGGTTGTTTAATTCGGCGCCGTATGAGCAAGATGATGAAGAGGCTGATGAGATTTGGAGAGCAATAGACGAAGTTATGGATGAAAGGCGAAAGAAGAGAAGAGAGAAGAGAGAAAAGGAGGAGTTGGAGGCGATGAGAGAAGTAAGACCAGCAATAGAGAATCAGTTTTCAGATTTGCGTCGGCAACTATCGAATTTGACAGAGGAGGACTGGCTGTCGATACCTGAAGCCAGCAATCAATCAGGACAAAAAAGAAAAAAAGAAGCAAGGATGGAGCGTTTTTCAGCGGTGCCAGACTCAGTAATAAGCGGAGTCAGCGAATATTTGGCACAGCCAACGCAAGAAGATCAGGTAAGTAAGAATGGAAGGAATACTGAACTGGGACAGTAAACTGGAATTAAAAAAGAAAATAAGAAAATGAAAAGTAAAAAAGTAAATAGAGATTAAAAAAGGAGGTGTTGAAAATAAATGGGATAGAGTGTTGGAATAGAGACGCCGGCAGGAGGATCGGGGATGGTGACGAATTTTGCGGCGATTGGGAGGGCTAGGGACACGGTGTTGGGAATAAAGCTTGATCAGGCGGGAGATTCAAAGACAGGACAAACAAATGTGGATCCAAAGGGGTACTTGACATCGTTGAATAGTGTGTCGATTAAGAGCGCGGCGGAGGTGGGAGATATACAAAGGGCGAGGAAGCTACTAAAGAGCGTAACAACAACGAATCCAAAGCACGCGCCAGGATGGATAGCGGCAGCCAGACTGGAGGAGGTAGCGGGGAAAATGGGGGCAGCAAGAACGATAATAAGGAAGGGGGCAGAGGAGTGTCCAAAGAGCGAGGACGTGTGGCTGGAGTCAGCTAGGATAAACAGCACCGAGAATGCAAAAGTGATTTTAGGGCAGGCGGTAAAGTCGTTGCCTTACTCAATAAAGATCTGGCAGGCGGCAGGGGATTTGGAGAAGGAGGACAAGAACAAAAAGCGAGTGCTGAGAAGAGCATTGGAGTTTATACCTACATCGGTGGTGTTGTGGAAGACGCTTGTGGCGATGGAGGAGCCTGAAGATGCAAAGATATTGCTGTCACGGGCAGTTGAGTTGGTTCCACAATCTATTGACCTGTGGCAGGCGTTGGCGCGGCTGGAGACGTATGAGAAGGCAAAGGTGGTGCTGAATCGGGCACGTGCAGCAGTGCCAACAAGCCATGAGATCTGGCTATCGGCAGCCCAGCTAGAAGAGAGCCAGAACAAGGCAGTAGGCAAAATTGTGGCTAGGGCAGTGAGCGGCAGCAACATGGGGGTGGGGCTGGGCAGAGAGAAATGGATAGCAGAGGCAGAAAAGGCAGAGGAACAGGGATTCCCAGCGGTGTGTAGAGCGATAGTAGACTCAGTTATGGACATGGGCCTGGAGGAGGACGATGAGATGCAGAAGCTGGATGTGTGGGTTGGGGATGCAGAGGCTTCGCTCAGCCGCGGAAGAGTCGAGACGGCCCGTGCGATTTACGCCCATGCATTGCGGACAGTTCCCGCAGACTCTGAGCTGTGGATGTCGGCAGCCCAGCTTGAGAAACAGCACGGTACCCCAAGTACCCTGGATGCGCTGCTGCGCAAGGCCGTAGAGTATTGTCCTCAGACCGAGTCGCTGTGGCTGATGGCGGCAAAGGAAAAGTGGGTCTGGGGGAACGACATTGATGGCGCCAGAACCATTTTGCAGGAGGCATTTCGGGCAAATCCCAACTCTGAGTCCATATGGCTGGCCGCAGTCAAGCTAGAGAGCTCAAACGGCGAGTATGTCCGCGCTAGAGTGATTTTGGAAAGGGCAAGAGACGACCAGAGCGGCGCAGGAACCGCTCGCGTCTGGATGAAGTCTGCTGTTCTAGAGCGCCAACTCGGCAATCTGTCAGAGGCCCTGCGCATTGTTTCAGAGGGCGTTGCAAAGTTTCCAAAGTTTTCAAAGCTTTGGATGATCAAGGGCCAGATCGAGTCTGTTGACATGGCCCAGCCAGCCGATGCCAGGGACACATATTCGCGCGGCCTGAAGCTGAACCCCCACTCCATTCCCCTGTGGATCCTGGCCGCTCGCATCGAACTAACAGCCTTTTCGCTCCCCATAAAAGCACGCGCCATACTTGACCGCGCAAGAGTTCTCAATCCCAGAAATCCCGAGCTGTGGCTTGAAGCTGTGCGTATAGAAAAGGCCAACCCTGCAATAGCAAAGTCGCTGCTAAGCCGTGCACTGGCCGAGTGCCCAAAGTCTGGTATTTTGTGGTCTGAAGCTATTCTGTGCGAGTCAAGGCCACTGCGTAAGGCCAAAAGCGTTGATGCCCTCAAGCACTGCGATAACAACGACCCCATAATCATAACCACCATTGCTAGACTCTTTTGGTTTGAACGCAAAATTGAAAAGGCGAGGTCCTGGTTTGAGCGGTCCTGCACCCTGAAACCCAGTTATGGCGATGGGTGGGCGTGGTGGTTAAAGTTTGAGCTCGAGCAGGCCTCTCTTAACCCCAATCTTTCTTCCAACTCAGGCTCAAGCAAAATCTCTTCCCTGAATCTCCCTCCAAAGTTCGAGTCCAACACATTTACCAACAACAACCAAAACAGCTCCAATCCTTTAGAAAATGAACCATTCCCAAGCAGCGTTATCAGTCGCGCCCAGTTGGCTGCTCCAACTCGCGGTGAGGTTTGGCAGTCCGTTGCAAAGGACCCCAAGAACGCATCGCTACACATAAAAGACGTGCTACTTGTTGTAGTTTCAAAGTTGCCTTCGCCTATGCCTGTCTAGAATTCTCTTTTCCTCTTTTCTCTTTTCCTCTTTTCTCTTTTCCTCTTTTTTTTTTTTTTTTTCCCTCTATCAATATTACCTTTTCTATTTTTGTCTCCATTTTAATTCAAAAAGCTGTACATTTACAGAACTGCTTATCAATTCAACCCAATTTTTGTTTTCTATTGTGGCGCTTTAGATCTTTACCTTGACGCTTACCTTGACTTTTTATCTTGACCTTTTTATCTTGAATTTTTATGTTTCAATTCGTATCAACCAATTAGCATTCCCTCTTGCTTTTTCCTTTAATTTTAAACTTTTTTTTTTTAAATTGATTTTTAAATCAGTTCAACTTTCAACTCTACTTTCTTTTTATCCTGATTTTGTCCTCATAATTCTTAAATCAAAAAATTCGCCTTTAATTCTCGCTTTTATCATTTCAGCTTTAAAAACACATGCAATAGCTCTCTTATATTCTAATTATATTTTATTCCTCCTTTTCTTTTATTTATTTTAAACTCCACATAAGCCAAAGTATTTGTTGAAAAAAAAAATACAGAATGGAAGATCCAAGTACAAAATCACGGAACGAGGATTCGATTGTTGCTAGTGCCGCTATTCCAAGTTCAACAGAAACCCCCAATTATAATCCAGGATCAACTCTAGAAAGAAGTTCAGATAAAGAGCCAAAAAAGCAAGTGGAAAATGTGCTTTTAGATTCCACAAATATCATGCCAATGATCCCAGAGCAAGAAATGCGACACGACCAAAAAACTAAATTGTCTACAATTCGAAACTATTCAACTATTCCAAGAGCAGACAAGTTCAGCGAAGTAGGACCTTCACAATGCCCTGTTAATCATGAAGAAATTTCCAGTAAAAAAAAGGAAGCAGGTTCAAGCGTAGGTTGTCAAAAGGAACACAATAGCAACACAACGACCGGTAGTATCAGTGGTGACAACGCTGCTGTTTGCCCAAACGACAAAGGTGTAGAAAGCACAAATTATATAGCAGCACACACTAGAATAGAAAAGGAGGTTTCAAGCTCCAACGCCAATAAGATGGTTGAGGGTGTTGATGATGCCGGTGAAAAGGTTTGGGTTTATCCATCGGAGCAAATGTTTTACAACGCGATGAAACGCAAAAACTGGAATGTTGAAGAAACCGATGTCAAGACAATAGTGCCTATCCACAATGCTGTGAATGAGATGTGCTGGAAAAAGATACTTGAATGGGAAAGTATGCACAAAGGGTAAGCGAAATTGGCTTTGTCGTAATAACATGTATCTGAATACAAGTGGGAGGGGTGTGGTGATAGTGATGATGTAACGCATCAAGTAACAGGATTTGTGAATAGTTGCGCCAAATTAAAGGTGCTATTATTTAAAGTACCTTAAACAATGTCAGGAGTGTTTTATTTGTATTTTATATATATTTGAATTCAATGTTAACATTGATACATTTGTTTTCCAAATAAACGTGATATTTAGAGTGTGTTCATCGCCAAAATTGCTAAAGTTCGAGGGTAAATCGCAGCAACTGACAATCAAGGCCAGAATCAAGACATTGTTTGGATACAAGTCGCCTTTTGACAGACACGACTGGACAGTAGATAGGTGTGGCGAGCCAGTTAGGTATATTATTGACTTTTATAGCGGTCAAGCCAATTCAAAGTTGCCTGGAATGCCCAGCTTCTACCTAGATGTTCGGCCAGCACCAACTGTTCGAGGAGTTTTTGACAGAATCAACAGGTTTTTTAGACCTAATTCTGTTGACGTTTTCAGTAGTAGCGATGTTACAGCGGGGATTGATCCTCGGGATAGAAAATGATTACATTGTTAAAGAAACATTGGTTATAAACACCACCAAAATATCAGTAAACCAGAAAAACTCTGGCTTGTGTTTTGTATAATGCATTGGACAAATTATAAATCGTTCAAAGAGCGAGTGATGGAGAAATGGAGGGGGGAAGGGGGGTTGATTTACTTTTACTTTTCATCTAGTTGCGTTTTATTATGCCATTATAATACAAATAACATTCTTAAAATAAAAAAAGCAAAGAGAAAAACGAGACCCAAAAGTAGCAAGAGTAAAGTTCCAATATAAGGAAGGAAAAAGAACCAACAGTCTAAATTAGTCTAAATTAGTTTAGATTAGTCCAATTTCTGCCATCCACTTTGAAACGCGAGCTTCCAAGCCCCACTTTTTTGAATTTGAGCAGAGCTGATCAATGACAGATATTAAAGTTTTGACGCCATCGGTGTTAGGTTCGGGGTATGCGTTGCTGTTTACTTGGCTTGATTCGCTACTTCGAGCGATGGTCAAGTTTGACCTAATAATTGGCGTGATTCTTTGGGATAATTTCGGATTAGAGTCCAAAGTTACTCTCCACAGCTTACTGGCCAGGCTTGTGCCTGAGTCGCATCCAAGAATCGCTGGTATCGACAGCGTGAGCGTGTTTATATCAGGGACGGTTCTTGTAGCAATCATATGCTCAACTAATTTTACAGCCAGGTCCGAATGCAAGGCAGCAGAGTTTTGCGGGGTTACCCCATCCCCATAATCAAAAGCTTCAACGCGATTTATGCTTTTAAAGCGCATATTTTCCAAGTTGACAGGTTCGGTTTTGTACCTTGCTGTGTTTGCGCTAGCAAAGTAAGCGGCCCTACTCCTGCTCTTATTTGAGCTGGCTTTTTGGGCATGTTTTAGCAGGTACTTTGTTAAACTGTACACCAGCTTGTAGTCTACTACATTGGTTTGTACAAGGCGGGTCATGTGGGACAGAATGATCGAGTATGTATCAGCGTTGAACTGGATGCACAGACGCTCATAGATTCTAAAAAGCAGTCTTGTTTCATTGCGGACCAAGCCAGCTGGCACATTGGTGTCTGAATGTGGGTTGTTTATGTTATTTAGAGACAACGGCAAAACGAACCTCAACATTGAATTAAGAACCTTTACACCCGTCTGATCCACAAAAATAGTTGGGTACCGGTTATTAAACATAGCAAACAGGTCAACGACCAACACCCATTTTTGATTGCAATTGGCCACACTAGTGTGTTCATGAGTTTCGCCAAGAATGCTCAGTAAGCTTTGATTCCTAACATCACCACATCTTTCTACATCAAATCCAGCTGGAATGGTTTTCTTCAGACATCCCGATATTAATTTCGGCACTGCATACTTTGCAAACACCTCTTTCAACCTACTTTCACTGGCTCTAGACCCAAGCATTTCAACTTCTACTCTTGGTTCATCCTGGGAACACTTTTTATATTGACTTGTCACTACTCTTTCTGCTCTTTCTATTCTATTTCCATGGTTTGTGTATTTCCGGTATACTTTTATTGCCTTGATCATCTGGTTATTATTGACTAGCTTTGATATCAAGAGCATCACAAGCTTAGGTGTGGGAGCAATGGTCTGGCCTTCCATTGCAATCAACAAGTCTACAATTTGGCTATAGTTCTGGTTAGCGCCATTCATTTTTACTAGTATGCCGTATGTCGCCGCATTTGGCTTTGGCAACACCAGCTTATAAAGTTTGATGTAGTTGTAGGCGATGTTTAGACTTTTGTTGCTCGCATTTATGTTTTGGATTCCATGCAACTCATCGTTGTTTTTGCCAACTGGTTTTGAATTTACCCAAACATCGCTTGTTTCAGGCAACGGAAACATCCCAGCCCCCACCTTCATCATTTCAAACAGCCTGTTTGCATTGCCTTCACAGTTCCTAACCGACATCGCGTTGATAACTATATTCCACGAAACCGTGTCTGGCTTGACTCCAAGCAAGTCAAAGTAGTAAAACCACACTTTGGGGTCTCTTGACAATCTGCTCAGCCGTGGCAGAGTTGCAAAGTATCCATGCAAGTATGCGTTTAACGTTTCTATTTTCACCTCACTATTTGTTCTATACAGCTTTATCATTATCTCGTCCACTATCGAGTTGGGGTTGGCGCTACACTCCCATTTGATCTGCAGATTGTCCACGTCTTTAACCCTAATAGATTCTTGAACATCGCCTATGCTTTCTTTACTGCTGCTTTCGCCATCACTCGTCCCTCCTAGTAAACACTCTCCATAGCCATCGCTTGCTGGACTAAACACTGGCTTTAATCGCTGTTCTCTACGAACCCCATCCTTCTTATGGTCTCGAAACACTCCAACTATCTCCCCATCATCTACCAGCTGGTAGTAATTCACCGACTTTATCTTTGCTGTGCCCAGCTTACCTAGTGCCAGAAAACAGATATTTGCCAATCCATCGCCAAACTGTTTATAATATATCCTAAATAACCACCACACCAGCTCCTCATACATTTTTTCCAAGTACAGCTTCAGAAAAAACTTCCTCATTGTACCAGACGACAGCTGCCCAAAATAGTATCCGTGGCACTTGTAAATGTGCTCCATCAGTTGAGTTTGGATGCTTATTTGTCCTCTTTTCTCCAAAACCACACGTAAAACCTTGCTCGAAAATTCGTACTCAATTTGGTCCTTGTCCATAAACTCCTTAATCAGATACTGATATTCCCCATATAGCTCCAACTCTTGCCCAATACAACTATCAACCAACGCCAGTATTCCTGTTGTACGCTGGTTTAAAACCAGCCGTCTTGTTACTGCTTCAATGCTGGCACCGAGCAGATCTGCCACCATTCTTTTTGAATGTCCCATCTCCAGCCCCAGCTCTATTCCTAATTGATCCTCCTTCCCATTGTTTTCTCTGTACTTTTTGTTTTTTATTCCACCCTCATTCCCACTGTCAATTCCTTTCGTTTTAACTCCATCTATCAATAGCTTGCTTTGACTATTGTATCTTAATTGACTGCTAAACATATTTTTTAATACCTCCTGTGCCTTATCTGCTTCATTCTGATCACAATACTCTTTAATTACCTCTGCTAGTCTCTCAAGCCGACCGATTTCATTTTTTACCGAGTCGTACAACAGGCTGCTTCTCGCATTTTCACTGTACATTTCATTGCCAGCACTCTTTTCGCCATCGCCAACCGAAAACGTTGCTGTTTTCTCGCCATTTTCCTTCTGATCAACTGCTGTTTTATCTTTTTGGATCCATGATGCAGAGCCTGGATCAACAGCCACTTTTTCCAAGGGTTCAAGATCGCTCTTAAACAAACGCTTGTCGTCTCTCTCACTGCGTCCAATACTTGCCCTTGTAACAATACTACTTTCAAATTGCGTTGTGTTTTTCATTGTGTCTATTATTTCTTTTGTTGATATTGTAATGTTTTTTAAATCCACTAGCTTGACGTTGTCGCTTGCTTTCGAATTTTCCTTTATAGAAAAATTTGGACTGTATGAATGCATTTTCCGCTTGTGATTCAGCCTGCTCGCTAACCTATTAGCGTCTCTATGTCTATGATAGGCTTTTAGCCACAGCTCTTTGCGCATTCTATCCTGCCCACAAGCTGCCTCGAAGTCGTGTTGTGCGTATTTCTTATGTTTAGTATTCGATTGAGGTGAAGGTAGGGAGGAGAAGTTGTGTGTTTTTTTTCTTTTTCCTTTATATCATCAGCTAGTATTGGTCATTATTGATTTCTTTTATCTAGTTTAGCCAAAATATCGAATTTGCGTTTTTTTTCTCAATTATCTCTACCAATTAGTCCTGTTTGTACTGAAGACCTTAACAGTGATTGCAATATGGCGTTTCAATCTGGCTTCTCCAAAATCTTTGTTTAATTCGACTCTAGAATCCAATCTAAAAGGTAGAGTCAAAATTATTCAAATTTAATCTATGGTCAAAGTTCAATCACTGTTTTGGATATTTCGACTTTAAAATTATTCACCGCTATGTTTTTAACTTTTCCCTTTCTTTTAATTTTGTATTTTTTCTTGACCTTTTATTTACTGCTTTTTTTTTAAAAAAAAAAAGATAAAATAAAAAAATGAATCAATTAAAGCAATAAATCAAGGGAAATGCTCCAAAGAAATGGCAATGTCGTTAGGTTATTCGTCGATCTATTTGGAGTAAATAAAGATTCAACATTTATTTATTTTTAATTTTTTTTATGTATTTTAAAGTTTGAGTTTAGAATTATTTGCAAGTGGTCGTTTAATATTTACTAATGGTCAATAACAAAAACAAAAGTAAAAAATAATAATGCAAAAAATAATAATGGAAAAAAAAGTAAATATCGAGATACAAGTACAAATGAATTAGAGGGTGAGAGCCATAGATTCAACTTTCTCTCTGCTTTTAATTATTTTCAGCTCGTTGTATATCATTGTCGACATGTCTTTGCCAGCGCCATTTTTCAATCTGAGAATCAGGTTTGCAGCTGCCCCACTGGTCAAAGCCCATTTTGACTGAGTAGCGGATTTTGATGCTGAGCTGGTACCTGGTCCATCTGAATACATTTCCTGGCGGAATTTAGATATCATTAGATCCTTGTTTGTACTCGATTGATCATCCTCAGATAAACTGTCGATAAGTTCTTGATCTTGTTCTTGATTCACTTTTATTACCTTTGAGTTTTTAGCGCGACCTCTTGCGCTTGAGGCATAGTCAGCTCCAACACTCACAATTTTTGAAAGCAACAAATCCCTTGGGAGTCCAAGCTTAGCCAAGTAGTTCAATTGCCTCTCTGTGGGGAGATTGTTTCTCCATTTACTATCTCTGTGTAGGAGCAAAAACTGGGGCCTGGATAGCTTGCTCTTGATAAATTCGTCACAGGAAATGAATGCGTTTTCCAATGTGTTTGCCATCATTGGCACAAGCTTTGGCTTCGATGTATAGGAATATTGGGTTCTCCGTCCACTGGTTTTACTGTATGTTTCTCGGGTCGTTTTGATAACATATTTGGCAACAAATCTGACTTTTTCGTGCTGTTTTTTAATGTTTCTTTTATTTACATATTCAGAATTGCTGGTTTCCAAAGAGTCTTTGGTGTCCTCTTTATCCAGCCCAAGCAAACTTGAGACGTTTACATCCTCAATAATCACCGTCAGATCCGAGCCGCTGACTGCGTACTTGCCATTGGGCAGTGCCACCCAGGAAAGCTTCGACCATTTGACTATCCTAGGGTCGCCCATTGACATAATCTCAGAGTTGTAGCTATACATTTCCTTTTCAGAGCTTATACCCAAGCTCTCCAAATGCATTTCTTTAACTCTAAAGAAAGAGTGGGGATCTAGCAGCTTCTTGGATATGTATTTAAAGTCAATTTCGGCTGGATGGCTATTGGATGACGCATTTTCACTATGAAACTTTTGCTTATTCTCATCCTCTTCCTCTTTCTTCTTAGCTTTGGCCAGTTCTAGAATAGATTTATTCTTTAAAACGCATTCTGGGTCAAGTCCCAGTAACGAGGGCAGGGTTACCAAGTCCCTTTTTTTTGAAAATATGTCTACAAAGTCCAGAATCAGACAGTCCTTCTTCCCGGTGTGAAGCCTCATCCCTCTGCCTATCATTTGGAGAAACAAGACTGGGCTTCTAGTAGGCCGCGCCATAATTATGCTGTCAATGTTTGGAATGTCTGTGCCCTCCGTCAATATCTCGCAGTTTATCAGCACTGGGAATACACCGTTCCGAAAATTCTCTATTAATATAACTCGGTCATTGTGGTTTGTGGCGCCCAGTACACTCCTGGCATCAATCCCGCTCGAGACAAACGCCTCCTTCAACGTATTAACATGTTCCACGCTTGTTGCAAACACTACCGTTGATTTTCTGACTATAGCCCCTTCCGTTTGTGTGTGCTCCAGATACTTCTTTACAATCAATTCGTTCCTCTCTTTGTTGTTCACCGCAAGACTAAGCGCTCCTTTCGCAAAATCTTCTCCTATTTGCCTCACCGAGTTCAGATCTGTTTTGGTTTTTACTGTGGTTACTGCAAGCCCACAAAGCCTAGAATCATAAACAATCACAAACAATCACAAACAATCACAAACAATCATTTCATCTTTTAATTCTCTTGTAAATCGATACCCCCTCCCCCCTAAATACTCTGGTGTATAAACTACCACATCAAGCTTACCATCCCTCTTCAATCATTTCCAAAAAATCCTTCCTATAAACTATTTTGTCAAAAACCCCACTTAAAGCAAGCCCGTCGTGTCTTTTCAACGTGGCTGAACATCCCCAAATTACCGGTCCAACTGATCTGCTTTCTACCTCCTTCTCACAAGCATCTAGATCTCCATTATCATTAGAACCTTTAACCAAGTCCTGTTTATCAGTCTCGGCCGGGCTTGGCAAAAAGTGGTCCAGTATCACTTTGTACGAATTAGCTGCTGCGTGGTGTGCCTCATCAATTATAATACACTTGTAAAGCTCTGGATCAAATTTTAAAAGTCTTTTGTCAGAGCTCCTGCTCAAAGACTGCACACTCGCAACTATTACATCCGCTGCTATACTTGCCACTTGAACTCCCTTCTCCACTCCAATATTTAGTTCAGGCGCTGCTTTTTTAATTTGGCTATAAGCTTGGTATACCAACTCCTCTCTGTGTGCCAACACCAGTGTCTTGGTCGCCTTTGGAGTTTGCCCCTTGATTCTTTTAATCAACCGTGAAAACACTATTGTTTTCCCACTTCCAACTGGCAAAGATACTGCCTGTCTCCGGACCCCATTTTCAATCTCTCTAAGACATGTCTCAATGCATTCCTCCTGATAATACCTCAATTCTATTTCACCTGGCTTTGCGCTCGTACCTCTTGTACTTTTTTTCTCTGGCAGATCCTCAGCAACAGATATCTTGGCTCTACTGAGCTCCGTGCTGAGCGTATCAATTGAAATTTTGGAATTGTATTTTAGCATTTCAAATGTAGAAAAGTTGCTTCTAATCGGATTTTTTGTGTATACAGGTTTTTTTATTATTCTCGGGCTTAAAACTTTTGATAATGTTGCTTCAGGATTTCTTAAAAAAAATACTTTTAACATTCTAAACTCCAAGTGTTTACAAAGTAGCGTTATATTTACTATATTTGTCTTTGCTTCATTTTTGATTGTAATACTTTATACTGTCTATTATTATAACCAAAAATAGTGTTTTTGGAATCCAAGTGTATTAAAAAAAGGAATTGATTACTGTGAATAACTTTCGTTAATTTAACATGATGGCGTTTTGAACAATTCCAAGTAATGTATACGCAAATGTAATTAGCTCTTCTAAGTTTTATAATGGCCAAGCTTTCTCTAACACAAGCATTGTGAATAGCTGAAATTCATACAATAAATCCAACCAACTAGCCAGAATTATTAATTACTATTGGAATAATGGACCCGTTTTGCTGCTTTGATGTAGTTTAAATTAACCATAGCTTGGTAGTGCTATTTTCTATATTCCTTTTTTTATTCCCTTATTCCTTTATTCCTTTATTCCTTTATTCTGTGAAATTTTAAGAATTTTTTCATTAAAATAATTCTATTTGATAAAAAGCCAAATAAAAATAAAAACTTGAACCAGTAAAGACTAATGAAACACTAAAAATCTTGTTTTTTTTTTAACAACAAGGACAAAGTAATATACTTTTGCAAGTTGGAAAAGTGAATTGTAAACAGAATCAATGTCGCAATTGTCCTATCAATACTGTTTTATCTTTTGATGACTCGTCGTGGGTTCACCAACATTAACTGGAAATGATGCACGATTTTGTTTATAAAATGCCCATATTATTCATTTATTGGGCTTTTGTTGATTTGAGAAAAGCAAACACCATTGGTTGCGCTATTTTACTTTTGACAATGTTTTAACTCAACTTTTGTTAATAAAGTCAAGTAACCAGCTCGTCTGGAAAAAAAAATTAAAAGAAATGAGGGAGAAGGCAAGTAGTAAGAGGTGACTTCTTTAAAATAAAGAATAAAAAGACACTAAAATCACTACTGACACTAGCGCGTATGAAAAGGGCAGCGTGTCTCTTGAAAAACATTACACGTCCATGAAGGGAACTGTAAACGAAGCCAAGTTTGATTCTTCTAGATATTGTGATGCAGAAAAAGAGCCAGCTCTAGCCGGTGTTCGGTCAATATCAGATACACATTCAAGCGAACACAGGAAGTGTTTGTACAACGAACTTGGCAATCCCAGTTTAAACAAAGGAGAGGATTTTGGTAAAGCCAATGAAACTACAAAAAGGAGCAACGAAAAAAGAAAATATATTGAGCTTGAAAGCGAACACTCGAGTGGGTCCGAAAGCCCTGTTGAAATTATTTGTGCCTTTAAAACTAGAGGCGAATACGAATGTTTAGATATTAAAAATGATTTACGCCCAAAGGCAGGTAATGACAAAAGTCCAAATGTTGCAGACAAAAATGCCAAACTCGCTTTATCACAACGTAACAATACTTTTGAAAATCCAGACCGCGGCGTCAAAGCTGTTGAAAACTCAGCCAGGTTATTACTAGACGAGAGTAACGACATCATAAAGGAAACGGAGGTTAATTTCAGTGGTGTCAGAAAAACGACATTTGACAGGGATATTTGCGAAATTTTGAACAATGATGGCAGGATTGACTTTGTTGAAGTTGGAGAGGAGGGCTTTTTAAATTTAGAAATGGATGAAGACTCGAATTTTGATGAGGCAGGCGGATCTGGCGCCAACATAATGGGGTCATTTGAGGAAGTGATGGTTACTGAAGAAGACTTGGTAAGATTTATTCGATTGTCAAGATGTTATATTCAATAAATTGCCTTAGGATTAACAAGAAAAAGCGATAAATATGGGAGTCCATAACATATCATTGTGTGTCTAATGTGTGTATACCAGGTCCGCGCTAGCCAAAAATTATCGGAAGAAAAAGCAAAAACACAGCAACAGATCATCAAAGAGTTGCTGGATAAAATTTCTGAGTTTAAGAATAATGACGCTGTACCTTTAAACACAGACTGCTGCGAACAGATCTCCAGCCCAGATTTGCTGCTGGAAGGAAAGGACAAGCATCCATATTATGGAAAGCTGACGCTGTTGTGCAATTGGCATACTGTAGGCTATGGCAGTGTAGGCCGTATCCAGAGCGATGGCATTGAGTTTTTGGGCACAATGGCAGATCCGATTATTGGCTGTGCTGACGAGTTTAGAGCGGTGGGATCTGCAGATGACGTGGTCAAGATTGTATTTCCTTTTTCAAGAATTGGAAAGTTTCGATTAAAAACTGTGGACGACGATAAAGTTGCACTGTCCACCATTGACCAGGATTTAGGGCTGGGGTTCTTATTTCAAAAAGGTTATTTAACTTTTGATCTTCACCTTGGCTATTAAAAAAGGCTTTATCAATTTGTGCTGTACTACTGCCCTACTTGCAGAATTAAATGTAGTGCATTTTTGATAAAAAATAAATAGACAGGTTGGATATAGATGGGAGGGCGGCCTTATTGGTGGATGATGTTAATAGGCAGATATCGCTGTTCAACGATGGAAATGCTGAAAAAAACAACAAGCCTGATCTACTCACAGACCAAGAGACAGCACCATGCCAGAGCCTAGATGTGTTTGAAGGTCAATTCAAAAGCTTGGCTTACCAGTTTGTGTCTACGCTTACCAGCAGCAGCACACAAAGCTATACCGAGTTGGAAAGGCATAATTATGTAAACTTGCTGGTGGCCAATCAGGACTTTAGTGCTAAGCTTCGGCTGATATTGCTACCAGCAATCGAAAACGGGAACAAACTGATTGAACAATATACAGATGTAACCAGCACCACACGCTGTTTACCCCAGACTGAGGGTAGCTCGAGTAATAAAAAGGACTCTGAAAAAGACATTTGTGGGATATGCTACGATAGCTTAGCTAACATTTGTAAGTATGATATATATTTTGCTAAATTTGGCTTTGGACTTTATTTACTCAGCCTGTAACCGAACTAGAGAGTGAGAGAGGTTTTCTGTGTTCGTGGTTGCTAAAATATATGCCTAATTCGATAAATGTTAGTGATGGAACAGTGCAGCCACAGGATATGCCAAGGATGTATTGAGAGACTGAGTCCACATTTTGCTTTCAAGCTCAAGACTTTGCAAGTAGACTCCACTAAGAGCTTCAATGTCGGTGTTGAGGTTGTTTGTCCTTGGGATAGAACGCCTAACTCTGACTTTTACTTTGTTTAGGCCTCTCATCACTCATTTTTTTCTCCTCTTTCATTGTTCTTACTCTGATTTGAAATACTCTTGCTTTTGTATTCCTGAGTGTATTGAAAATCAAATTACAAAATTGAAAAAAATAGTACAATGCAATTATCCAATTCAGTGCAGAAAACTAAAATCGCTTATTTACAATTAATCATAGAAAAAAAGGGGCATGAATTTGTGTGGTAAGGCACAAATTGGTCTGAAAACACACATACTTGATAATAGTCAAGAGAAACACATGGCTACCAAAATCAAGTCAACACTAAATCTACATTTTCAACTTTCAAACTCCACTTGATTTATTTTATTTTATCTTCTGCGCCAAGTCTAGTTTGTTTCAAAGGTGCTAATAGTCAGATGTCCGGGTTTATAGAATACATTCCATCAGACCCAATACCGATCTGACAAGTGGACGGTTTGGCCCAGGGTACCTTGGACCCTGAAAGCCATCTTCTACTCGCAATGGCACTGCTGTCAAGTTCGCCATTATTACCCCCTGCGCCAATAAAGTCAAAATTATTCCTTTTGATTCTTAAAAATATACGGACGTTAATAAAGTTGGCCCACGCTCTACCTAAAGCAGGAATCTTTTCATTGGCATTGCCCAGGCTGACTTCGTTGTTGAAGTCGCTGAGCTGGCCGTCAAATGAATAGTTGTTTATTTTGTCGGACACTTGGTTGATGCAAACAACTGCACAGTCCAAATCAAACGCCAGTTTCTTTAGCTTGCTAGCCAATAGAACCAACTGTGCATCGCGTTCAAAGTAAAAATCCCTTTCAGATTGTACATTTCTGGCATCCAAACTTTTGCTTGAGAACCTATACAGAGCTGCAATAGAGTCTATGATAACCAATTTCACGCTGTTTTCTTTTATGAAGCTTTCTAACTGATACAGAATCCCAAACTGTAACTGCGATTTGTCCATGTAAAACTTTGTGTGTATGCGCTTTGTCATTGCTGACACCGCCTCACTGGGACTTGCACCAGCTTGGTTTATTCTGCTTTTGCTTTGATCCTGGCCAAATAAGCTAAACCTTCTTGAAAAACATGGAATCAGCTGTTCCATTCTCTTAATCGGAAACTTTTCTTCTGTAGAGATATAAGCTACATCTATAAACCCCCAATCATATAATTAATACAACCCACCCCTCTCTCTCTCTCTCTCTCCTTTTTTTCGTTTTCTATCGTCGGTTTTTAAAAGTGTGCTTGTTTTTTTTACCTCCTCCAAACCCTCCCAACTCGACTGGTAGCTGGGCACATAAACTGAGTTGTAGGCAAAATTGTGTCTTGCCTGCAGAACTATTGGCCAGCCAAAAATACACTTTTAATACTGCCAACTGTTTGGTAATTCAAGGAAAGTTGTTGAGTAGCAGTTAATCATCTATCCTAAATCTATAGAGTTACGATTAAAATGAATAAAGGACACAAAGCAAGTAAAATAAATAATAAAAAAGCTCAAGAGCACGTAAATCTCAACCTTTCACCGACAACTTCGGTTAAACTACCAGAAAAAATACCACCGCCCAAAATCCTATCAATTTCTGCATCACCGGTTGTACAAACAGCAACCTTGTCTCGAAATCTTAAGTCAGCTGCTGTGTAAATGTTTTCCTTAACCGAAAAACTCAATTTACATATCTCTTTCCAAAGCGATTGCGCGAATTGAATTTCGTTAGTTACCAGCTTCTTGACAAACACGGCGTATGTCTGGTTTACACATTCCTGTGGGGTTTGGCACCCAACTATTTAAGTTAGCATTACAAGCCCATTTGGATTTGATATTTTTGATACTTTATAAAGTATTACTGTGCATGTTATAGCTTACCTTTTCTAATTGCTGCTTGAATTTGTTCGTATGTTGGTTTCATCTGAATCAAGTAAATTCCGAGTTTGACAATTTAAAACAAAATGTGTATTGGCGGTACCTCTCAAAAGTGGTGCTTGTTAAACTTTAGCATTTAATTTTCATGAATTTATATATTGTTTTTCGCGGAAAGCTGTCAAGAACCTCAAACGCTACCTTTTTTTTTCTTTTGCTAAGGTAGAATGACTTTTTTTTCGTTTCAACCAGAAACAAAATTGTACTTGGTATAACAATAAAAAAGCACCGCGTAACTTTAAAAATACTACTAAATGACCAAGTAAAAAAGACTTTTTGTTACTGGTTTTCAAAATCGCGTTTGATTTGGGAATTGTTTGATCTTGCTTGGGATTGGCTTAACCATTTATCCCTCTACTAGTGAATGTGAAATGAATTGCGTTTATAATCAATTAACAAAGAGCATCAAGCCTATCAACCCGACCTACTCACTTGAATGTGTGCTGGTAGTTTTATTGATTTTAATGAGTTATAAGCTACATCTTAAATGCTAGAAGTTTTGAATAAAAGTTTTAGTTGAAAAGTTTAAACTAGATAAGTGGAATTTAAAAAAAATACCGGATTATATAAGTCTGTACGTGTTTATGCATTATGGATCCCAAAACGTTGTTTAATTAAAAGTGCTAATGAATATATAAATTTTTTTTTTGATCAAGCCCATCTATAAAACCGGAGTCATTAAGCCTGGACAGCTTTTTATAGCATCAGCCATTTGGTTGAACATCTATAATTAATAACGGGCTGTGCTCGCCTACAATGTTCCATATAACAATGCGCTACTACTATCAGAAGTAACTTCTTCAATTGTAAAACCAATCGATCTATTATCTGAGGTTGTGACTATGGTCTCTGTTGTTGTTTTTGTAATGCCCAAGGAAGTGACTGTATTAATTGATATAGACATTTCCGTCTTTGTTACTGTTGTGACTATGGTTTCGGTTGCAGTTGTGGTATTGGAAGTGGTTACTACATCTAACAATATGTTTGTTGTTGATGTAGTCTCGGTTATGGTTGTCGAAAAGAAAATCGACGAAATTGCGGTTGTAGTGGTGGTATCAGATATGGTTTCTGTGTGTGTGGATAATACTGTTGAGTCTACTATTTCAACACTAGTCTCGGTTGTGGTCTCAGTTACAACCACAGTATCAGAAATAGTTCCTGTTTGTGTAGAAAAGTCTAGTACAACTGAAGTTGATGTCTCTATTGTAGATATAGTTTCTATTACTTCTGTAGTTGTAGTCTCGGTGGCAATGACAATATCAGAAAGGATGTATGTTTGAGTTTGGAATTCAATTCTAACTGTGGTGGAGGTTTCAACTGTTGGTAAAGTTTCCAAGACAATTACATTTTGTGTTTTTGTTATTGTGACTTCACATGTGGTTGTTGTTGTGACTTCACATGTTGTTGTTGTTGTGACTTCACATGTTTTTGTTGTTGTGACCTCACACGCTGTTGTTGTTGCGGTGGATTCGCATGTTGTTTCTGTTGTTGTCGTTGTGACCTCGCATGTTGTTGTTGTTGTTTCGGTGACTTCACATGTTGTTGTTGTTGTGACTTCACATGTTGTTGTTGTTGTGACTTCGCATGTTGTTGTTACTGTTGTGTTATGCGTAATTGTGGTTTCGCATATAGAAGATCCCAAGCAAGTATTTGTCAGCCCAGTGCCACTCTCTAAAGACTCTGCGCCAAAACCTGTATCAGTGTTTAAGATTTCTGTGCTTGAATTCAAACTAGAGTCTATTGTTTCTGTAACAGTCAAAGTAACTGTAACCAGTTCGGGAATTGTCAAAGTAGATGTGATTTCATAAGACGTTGTTATGGCCGATGTATCCGTTGTTGTGGATTCTTTATAATCTGATTTGGTATCTACACTTGATATACTTGTCAAGGTGGTTGTCTCTAACTGGTAGTGTGTGGTGGTTTCTGTAATTATAATTTCGGATATACTTGTCTCAACCACAGTCACAGTAATATGTGCGCAGTCACTTTCAGTAGATATAGTTGTACTGTATATATTTGTGCTTTCAGTGGGTATAGTTGCACTGTATACATTTGTGCTTTCGGTGAATGTAAATGTTTTGTATACGCCTGTATTTTCAGTGGTTATGAGTGTACTATAAACTCCCCCGCCTTTGGCTGCTAGAGATGCGCTGTACATATTATTGCTTTCTACTGGGGTACGGACTGAGTCTCCAAATTCTTCCTCAGATACGTTGCCCGGATAAATGCATACAGTAGAATCGACATCAGTTACAAATTCACAATCTGTTTTAAAATCTGTGTATTCGCCTGCATGGAAATCTCCATGGGTTCCTATTTTGAATTCTTCGAAATTATCCTCGCTTTTTTCTACATTAGCCATTAAATTTATCGAGATGTGAAGTATATTATGCTGGGTTTCTGAATCCAATATTATATCTATTTGTCTACGGGCGCTATTTTCGACGACAGGATTGGTAGAAGTGTCACAAGCTTTGTCTCCATTAGTACAGGTTGGTATACAGTTTTTAGTTACCGTATTGTCGCATGTTTTAGTGTACACACAGTCTAAAGTATTGTTTTCGTCGCAAAAATTGATAGCGTTATTTTTGTTTAGAAACGAGTACACATTTTTTACATTAGGTATATTTTCTGTTGTGTACTGCTCTACTCTGGTCGATACTGGGTTAGGGTTGGTGCTTAGAACATCAACTTGTTCTACCAAAACCACATCAGCCCTAACCGCTAATATAATACCCACTGATATTAAAATATACGAAAGTAATGTTCTGTGACTATGTAATATGTTCATTTCTATGTTCTTGTTATATTCAAGTTTACTTTTTAAGACGCCCTCTTTATTCTATTCTTTTGGTTTTATATAACCTAAAACCCCTCTGGACTAGCAACTAGAAATTTAAAAGAACGAGAGATAAAATCTTTGTTTAGCTTTACCATCGATTCTTGGTATAAAGCTTTAAGTACTTTTTTTTTTAAAAAAAAAAAATTGGAAAAAAAAACCTGTTACACATCAGTTTTCACTATTATTACTACAAACTGATTTTTAAAACTCAGATCGCTATCCCTTCCACTGATTAGTTTTAATCGAGTAAATAGACACCCATTGCCTTTTTCTTTTTACTAACTTACAAACTATTCAAAGTGAATGGACTACTGTGGTGACATCCATACTGCTGCTATGAAACACACTTTCCCTTACTCGAGTTAATCAGCCAGTGAAATGCACAAAAAAAAATCGAGAGAAAAAAAACAGCAATGTTCATTTTTTATTTGAACTAGCTGCTGGGGTTTATCGTTTGTTTGCTGATTTGATACACAGCCCTATTATGATTAAATAATCGACTTATTGAATTTGTCACAAGAACACTTTATCTCAGTAACAAATAATTAATTACAATATTTGATTGTTACTTTCATTCAAGGTAACTACAATTTATTAAATGCTATTGCCAGAGTCGTACACAGTTTACACACAGTGTGTTAGCAATGCTTTTTTCAGCTGGTCTGTAGCTAATAACGGATTTACCCAAATCGAAGTATAGCGCGTTGTATCCATTGCAATCAACATTTAACTAGCCTTGTGACTATAGCCAAACAGATCATCATACTTTATGCTGAAAAGATTGTGTATATGATACAATTGTTTATTCTATCTCCATCCCTAAAACAAGTCGCTTTTCTTTTCAAGCTACTTTTTTGATGTTGTATCAATTCGATTCTATCAGTATAAAATATTACATATTTGCTAAATTTCGCTAAGAATCGACCATTGTGTGATAGCTACTGCTGCATTATTCTGGTGTATTGTTTTCTTTTGCACTTTTGACTGTTGATTTTTATTTATCAATGCTATTCAGATTGAATTAGTATGTTTTCGCAGCTATTCAAGTTGTTTAACCAAACAACCAAGTCTTATAATAGCCATTATGCTATCAAATGTTTATTTACGCATCTTGTAAAGATAATACACATTTTAAGTGCTTTGTCAATATATTAGCGTTGTTGAAATTAATGACAATAGCGGTGATATGTATTATTACTTTCTTCTTATTAAGATCGTATTATTGCTTTTGTAATTTGTATTTTGTAGCCTCGCTGGCATTTATTTTCCTACTCGGAAGACCAAGTCAAAAACAAATACTATATCACTTCTACCATTATTCTTTTAATACCATTGTTGTCAATAGTATTATCTCTGATATTAGTGTTATTGTTGCTGGCATTATTACCATTATTACTGTGGCTGAAATTAATTCTATTGGCACCATCATTGTCAATAACACCACACTATTATCAACATCAATACCTCCCTTATCACTTTTGCGATTGTAAAGTACTATATGAAAGGGAAAAAAAAACAGAACAATAAAAGTTGCTAATTATAACAATAATTAGCTAATTTCAGCAAATAAAAAATTAATCAGATTGAATGTGCTTTACACCTCAAATGCTACAGGCCATAAGCTCGGCCGTACTTATCTGGCAGTTGTGCACTTGCATTGTAAAACATCGCCAAATAGTCAAACAATCAATACTTGTCACATTACCAATTATAGCGAGTGAATAGCTAATTTCCTGTCTATACACTTCATGGTCATCTCACCAAATCCAACTCTGTTTATTTTATTTTATTTGCTTTTATTGCGAGTCAAATACAATTTTAAGGTACTACCGCTTTATATATAACATTTAGCTAAAACTTTTTATTTAAGAGCGGGTAAGATATACTTTGTTTCCAGCAATTGGGTATGCTGACTTGGCCGTTTGTACAATATCACCACATACCTCATCGTTAAACCGGGCCTCCACACCCTCCCCCGCCTGCTCCTAATCAAAATATCTCGCGCTTGAAATCCAACATTAATGAATAGAGATATACTACTGCTTGGTCAGTTATAATTGTAAATGGCAAATTTCCACGCTCAATCACAACAGTATTAACTAAGCCATGTGATTTATGTGAATTGGGCCTTAAAGCCTTTATACTAGCCATCGTATCTGTTCGAAAAGCTAAGCACATTTAATCAAAAAATGAATATTGAGGCTAGCCTTCTAGATAGTATACTTTGCAAACATTCACTGAGCTTTAATGCTATTGTTTGAACGACTCTTACTAAATCGTAATTAATCGACGATTAATTCTAAAAGAATAAGAAATACGCTTTTATTGTATAAGGTAACAGTGTATTAACTGGTTATGTTGTGCAATAAGTTTAAAGGCGCGATGACTAGATGCACACAATTATAATTGATTGTGCGACACAACTCAATTACACTGGTCTAGTTCATCATTTACTTTGATGAACGAACCGAGTAATATTCAGAGTCGCTTTAGCACGCCAAAGTTTGGTGAACCGACTCACTTTTTTCTATTAAAGTGTCTGATGTATCATATATATTCAGTTGTAAAACACAATCGCAATTGGATTCAAGAATAGCGAGAGTGAGGCTTAGGGAGAGGTGGGGATTCAGAGAAAGATTTGTCCTTTTGGGAAATGGATAATTGTTATAAAAACCAACTCGGATCAAAATATTCACAACTTTATAACAGGTTCAACAAAGGGCATTACAGCAACAATGGCTTGAATAAATCTGTATATTAAATTAGATAAATGTAAAATTGCCTTATTAGGAAATAAATGTAATAGAAAGAATCAAAATAAATGTCCATTGATTTGATTATACTATCAAAAAGTAAAATCTGCAATGTTTGTGACAATAGTAGCATTTTATATTGTGAGAATGTAAGAAAGGCGGTAAGGCGATGAAGTGTGGAAGAACGTGAGTGGATGAGAGTAGTTAATATGTTTTCGATTGTTATTTTAAATAATAATTATACAGTTTTATGGTTGATTTTTTTCAATCGCCGAGTAGAATAGTTTGGCAGCGTACTTTGGTGGTAGGAATTTTCTTTGAAGATTATAGCTGAGACTTAGATATGGATGGCTTGTGCTGCTGTGCACAGTGCTGTTATCTCCAAGACCATCGCCATTCCCGTCTGCACATTTCACTTTATGGCTTTCTCCTAGACTTTCATTCTGGCTTTTTATGGCTTGGCTGCAAAATATATCATTGCTGCCACCTTCAATCAAAGGTTTGGAATCAACAAATGCAAAAATGTCAGAATTAAAATCAATGTTGAATATATCTGATCTGTTGATCGTACTTGTTGAAATCGAGTCTTTTTGGCTGTTTGGCAAATTTTGTGAGCTTGGTCTTGAATGTAGTCTAGACTGGGAACGTGAAAACCTAGCAGCCTTACTTTTCCTCCTCCTTGCGTTATTACCATCGTCTTGTTTATATGTGACGGCGTCGCTAGCGTCTTTGTTGCCACCAAACCTAAAATTTCTCAAGTCGTCCAGCCCAGAGTTATAGCCAGACACTAAATCAGATTCAACAGCCGAATCCTGACAATTCTCGCTGTCAAACCCATCCTCGTCCTCATCATCCTCCTCATCATCATATTGATTATCAACGTGTTTGTATAGTCTACTGAACTTGCCGGGGTCTGACGAAGAAGTGAAACCGTCGTGCTTACTGGAACTCGCCTTGTGGTTCTGGCTTGAGTCTATTGAAGAAATCGAAGAAATAGATGGAGATTTGTAAACACCAACGCTGGTACCTTTCATACCTGAGCTACCAGTACCATCAGCGTCTTTATTTTTTGTGCTGTGGTTAATTAGATGCCCGTCTTGGCTAAATACTAAAATCGCCTTGTTATCTTCTGGGAATTTGATTGAAGTGACGGGGATGTTTGGTGTTGTTGGCAATGGCTGCAAGGAAATCATTTCTAACCTGGGCAGCTTTGTGGGAATGTAATCATGCGTACACGATGCAATGCACATTTTCTTTATGAACTGCGGGTACTCCACTTCAAATATTTTGATAACGGAGCTTAGTCTTATGAAATTGATATTTATGGAACAAAATCTTGACCTATCAAGCAACACCTTTTGGTAAGCTAGCCCACTTCCTGAAGAAATTGACATTTGCTTCTGCGCGCTTGGCTTCAAGTAAATCGACACTATTGTTGGCGAGATCAGGTTGAAAAACGCCTGTTTTTGGTGCTTTGTTAGTGGGCTCAAGTGGATCTTTGGGTGGTCTGTTGTAAAGTATGATAAGCCATTCAGCTTCCCATTCCCGTTTGACTGTTTCTTGTGTCGGTAAGCACCCTGGAATTCTAAAAACAGGTTAAGCTGCAGATCCACTATAAATATGTCTGTTTTGCTCCCTTTGCTTAAACGTGAATACGAGCTCTTGTGAGGCGACTTTGCGGACACCGCATACAATGGCATAAACAAGGACAGGCTTTCGTTTTTGAATCTCCCCTTGCCCTTTGGCTTGTTTCTATTCCGTGCGCTGGGGCTTGGCAACAAATCACTTCCTCTCCCATCAGGACCTAGATGTGTGTGTTTCACCATGGTATCCGATGTATTGTCCAGGTGCCTTTTAAAGGATTTATCGACTCCCGGTGCATTTTGGCCCGGTTTTCCAACAGACAGGTTAGCCCCCGTGCTTTTGGAGTCGCCGCCTAATCGATAACTTGACAACGATTCCTCAACATTAGAGCTGGTTTTGCGATGGCTATACTCTTCCAAATGGGACTCGCGTGGCAATATGTCGTGCTTTGCCGAGGAAACTCTGCTTTGCTTCGCTTTGGGTTCGCCAACCGACTCAATTACAGACCCTCTACGCTTTGACGTTGAAAACTGGTCTTGTTTCAAACGAACCTCGTTATCGGATCGAGGCTGTGCGTCACTAGCTGACAATAATGGTGCAGAAAATGTCGAAGAAGACTTTGCTGGACTGTAGCCCGGCTGGTCTCCAACCTTGTCGTGATTATCTGAGCTTTGGCCAATATTAAGCCTCGTTTTCTCTTCGATTTTGGCCAAGTCTACAGCCTTGCCTTCTTGGATAACCGGAACTATGTCAGTAGTAGCTTTGAGCTTGGGACTTGTTGCTTTAACTTTGGTCTTGCTAGCAGACTCTTTGTCGCCTTCTCCTCCAAGCTCGCTGTCCTTATCAGCCAAATCCACATCAGGCTTCGGTATGACTTTTCCTGTCGCTCTTGTATTTGAACCCTCGTTCTCAGTATCCACAAAGTCAGATCTATACACTGTAGACGCATTACCGTCAGATTCAAACTCCCTATCTACTTGGTTTAACAGCCTCCCATCCGCACTTTGGCCATAACAGCTAAGATCGCTTGGATTGGAGCTTTGCAGTAGCAACATTGAACCCTCGCTTAAACGTGATTTTGGCGGCCGACCTCTCCCTCTCTTCTGGAATCTTGCTTTGTCAATGCTTTCAGTTTCATGCGATGGAGAACCTTCTCTACTAGCTATCCGTGAGCTGACAATGCTAACATTTTCGTTCTCATTGTCATTTTCATCACCATATGTATTCCCATTCTCATGACCATTCCCATTCTCATTCCTATTCCCGCTTCCATACTCGCTCTTATTTCTGGTCTCTTTACCATCCCTATCTGCACTCGCTTCATCTGCAATGCTTTCCACTACCTTTATGTCACTAACTTTGCTATCCCCCCCACTACTAAAGAGGCCACCTTCTTTATTTTGATCCGCACTGGCATCACCTTCACCTTCACCATCACTCTTTACGATTTTGCTATTTCTGTCTCCCTTACTGCTCTTGTCATATTTGTCTGTTGTCATCTTGTCTAGCCGTGGCTTTTTGGCTGCTTGCCCTCTAGCCTCTGAAGCACTCCCTGGTTGACCCGAATAACTGGTACTGGCTAAACTGCTCCTTTTCTCCATCCTGGCCAGAGTTGATAATATACTCTTCAGCTTTCTTTCCTCTCTTGGGACAACAGGCTTTGTCGAGTAGTAGTAATTTACCTGAGGCTTTTCTGCATCCTCTTTTAGCCGCTTTAACGAGTGGTTCGGTTTGACCTTTCTTTGGCTAGTTCGACTACTTACACCCGACCCTCCACTTTCACCCCCGTCACTCGTGTTTGGCTCGCTGCTACTAAATTTGCGCCTGTATTTATCCTTTGTGCCTGCCTTTGCCCTGTGTTTGTCTCCCTTTCTCCCACTTACACTCTCACTGCCATTACCTTTACTAGCTCCCAAGTCATCATCACTTATCTCTGGCTTCAGCTTTCTATTCGACTTGAACACATTTTTATCCGACTTGGAATCAGTTGACTCGGATTTGGTGTTTTCTGTTCTCGTATCCCCCTTTCCAGCTCCCCGTGAACCCTCGCCCTTGAGTATGTCTTTCTCCGCTCCCTCGCCATCACTATCCTCGCTTTCGTAGACTACGCGCGATCGGTGCCTATTGCGTCTTATCCCTGGCTTTGGCTTTACAAACGCTTTATCCTCAACATCCTCGTGGCTTCGCTTGTTGGACTTTACTTTGGCCTTGTCTGTGCCGTCTTTTTCGTTTACTTTACTTCCCCAGCTTTCTAAAAGTGCCCTTATTTTATCAGTAGACGCCATATCACTTGGCGTCACTCCATTCTGGTTTTTTGCTGACCTATCGGCCCCTGCTTCAAGCAACAGCTTCACTACCTTTTCGTGCCCGTTCGCGCATGCATCATGCAGTGGCGTGTCTCCCTCAAGCCCTTTACCCCCCACCCCCGCCCCTCGCCTCAGCAACTCTTTCACTATCTCTTTGTATCCTCCAAGTGATGCTTCGTGGAGCGGCGTCCACCCTGCATTATCTGCTATATCCACATCCACACCCAGCTCCAACTGCTGAACCGTTTTGCTTAAGCTACCCACCCTACATGCCCTATGAAGTCTAGTCTGCCCCGACCTGTCCCGCACCATCGCTGACTTTAGCTTGTGATGTACATTGTCCAACGCCTTTTTAATCACGCTGTCCACACACAAATCACGTGCCGTTTTCCCTCTCTCATTCTTCATATCTATCCGTGCACCGTTGTTCAGTAGCATCTCCACAAACTCCAGATCTCCGCTCGCCACTGCCTCATGCAGCGCTGTTTGCTTGCTTGAACTTGCACCGTTTACCCTTATGACCTGACTTCTGTCTTTTGCTTTATCTGACATTTTAAATAACAACATTCCCATTTCCACATTCCCTTGTTTTGCCGCTTCATGTAACGCTGTCCATCCTCGCGCATCGCCCTTATTAATGTCTGCACCTGATTTAATAAGCTTCTCGCAGCTCTCCACATCGCCTTTAGTTGCAAAATATAGCAGCTGGCTCCTCCCACTCTCATCCACTCTATTTGGCTCCCCATAATCCACTTTTCTCCGCCGGCCTGGTTTACGCCGTGCCCTCCCCAAATTGGTGCTAGAGGAGCCTCGTTCACTTTGCTCAGACATTGTCTCTTTACTCTTCCTATCCTTCCCAACATCCCTCCACTCCTTTCGATCTGCTATGCCTGAATCTTTTGAACCCAAAGACTTGTTTCTCTCCCCTGTATCAGCACTAGCCTTTTTTGGCCTGCTTATTTTCTCTCTGTTCACCTTCGCCTCTTCTAATTCGTTATCTGAATTTACATTCTCAATGTCCAAGTTTGCCTCTACTGCCTCCGATTTCTGATTGCCACTACCATTTCCTTCATCGCTATTCCCTGAATCGCTCCAACTACTCAAATCGCTTAGCTCTGACTCAATTGAATCTCTAATGTCCGAAAGCTCATCAATACTGTCCAAGGAACTCAACGAGCTTCCTGAGAACCAATCTTCCTCTCGATTTGTTGCTTTCCGTCGCCTTTTTGAACTTCCATCAAGGCTAGTACTTCTTGTCTTTTTGTTGACACCCTTTTTCCCTGCTTTGTTTTTACTTTTGGCTGAACTTTGCCTTTGGACTGTTGAACTCTCATTATCGCGACTACCGCTCCCCTTATCACTACTTTTCTTTTTCTCTCTATTACTTTTTGCATTTACGCCTATGACTTCGGGTATATCCTCCAACCAGTCACTATCTGCTACCTCGGTCTCTGCCTCCGATAAAACACGTGAAGTGCTGTTTGTCTCTTCAATCATTTGCGTCTTATTTTTATTTATTGCCACCACTCTACTGCCGTTTACTCACAAATATATCTCGGATTTCACTGACCCTTGGTTATCTGGCTTTGTTAAAAGCGGGATTCCATAAAAAAATATTCCCTTAATACTAATGGATTTGATTGTTCCAGAACAATTCTCAACCTAATTCAATTCGCGTTTTGTTTTTGTATTTGTTTTTGCTTTTGCTTTTGCTTTTGCTTTTGCTTTTGCTTTGCAAAATCTGATTGTTTTCTTTTTTGCTTTCTTTCTTGCTTTGCGTTTTCGTGTTTACTTATTCATCCTAATGCTACTTGGTATTTGTTGACCCCTTTTTTAAAAGTAATGCGCACCTTTTATAATTACTGTCTGTCGTGTTTAATTGCCTACTTCTTTGTCTAGTTATACTCTTAAACCGCGCTTTTCTGTTTTGCAAGTTGTCTTTACAAAACACTAATATTTCACTGCTTTTTTCCAAATTTATAACAACATTATTTAATTATGGAATAAACTATCGTTTTTTTTTACTGCTACCTTTTTGGCTTATATCCACTACTTTAATTTCTCTACTCCAATTAATTACTTTTTATCTGTTATTTTACTCTTTAATCTCGAATTAATTAGTTACTTTTTCGCCCTACTTACTGCTACAATTAACAAAATGCCCTCCTCTCATTCGTTTTTTTCTTCTTTGAAATCTAACCATTCTATGTGAGCTAATTCAATTTGAACTGAAATTAATTGTTCTTTTTCACGATGCAAATCTGCTACTAATTAACCTTGATTAGTTTATCGCCAGCAATTTATTCTATTTTTATTTTACCCTTTAGATTATTACTTTCATTTTCCTATTGAAGCCTCTCCAACCTTTTTTTCCTTTCTATTACACTTACTATGCATTTTTTTGCAAAATTGGATTTGAAGTTTATATCTACAAACCCATTTACTTATTTATGTGATTTGTTGGCAACAAAATCAACACGACATTCTTTAGAAACCCCATTTTATTAAAGTGCTTGAAATTAATCACGAAAGGTTTTATGCTCTTTTAAAGCAGTGGTGCTGTCGTTCTATTGGCCACTATATCTGTCTTTTAATTCAATTCAATTTCAAATGCATCAACATTTTTTTATTATTGATATACCAAGTTTTAAAATAGGTGAAAAACTCCACCGTTAGCTTTGTTCATAGTCAGATCGCATAAACGACGTGTTTTGTTTTGTTTTGTTTTGTTTTGTTTTAAATAAAGCTGGGCAACTGAGGGGGGTGGAGAACTTTTAAAGGCTTGAAGACTACCGTAAAAGCAGCAGAGTGGCTAAGTAGACTTTCTCTTTGGTTGACTATTTTAAAGCAATTTAAAGAGTGCACAAAACATTTAACTATTAAATAAATAAATAGAATGTCTAAAAACATAAAGATCACAGCGTTCTTTTGGCTTAAAACTAAAAGCCGAGTCTTTATTAGTAGTACCAGAAACCGGATGCTGGCTCCAGCCGGAAACAGAGCATCAATATTACACTTATGGACATGCTATTCATCGCCGTTGGTTGAAGAAGAGTTTTGCTCTTGGATATTCCAAATATCGTAATACACTCCTTTCAACGCCAACAGTTCCAAGTGCGTGCCCTGCTCTACAATCCGTCCCTTGTCCATCACGTAGATTATATCAACATCTAAAATTGTACGTAAACGATGGGCAACAAATATGGCAGTGCATTTCTCGCGACTTAGAATGTCATTGATATTGGACATTATTGATTGTTGAGTGTGTGCATCAAGTGCTGAAGTAGCCTCATCAAACAGCAAAATGGGCGACTGCTTTAGTATAGCACGAGCCAATGCTATTCTTTGTCTTTCCCCGCCTATTAAACAAGGATAGAAGCAATAGTAATTTAAACTGCTGTTGGATTTCTGGATTAGGTTGCTCGGAAAGTAAAAAAAAAAAAAAAAACAATTGGAGCAGATAAACCGTGATATAGATGGGAAATAACAAGCAGTCAATTACAAATAGCTACAACGTAAAACCACCAAGTGTTCGATTAACTAAGCCACAATTACCTGATATCATCAAACCACGTTCACCTACTGGTGTATCATAGCCCTGAGGTAGAGATAAGATTAGGTTGTGAATCTGGGCTTCCTTGGCTGCCTTGTACACTTTTTCTGGCGGCGCACTGAAGTCGCCGTATGCAATATTTTCAAATATGGTAGCATTAAACAGAACCGTATCCTGGGGCACTATCGCCAAGGCTTTCCGCAGTGACTCTGTTTGTACCGAGTTAATGGGTACGCCATCAATAGATATGCTACCTTCAACTGGGTCATAGAATCGGAATAAAAGCCTCAGTATCGTTGACTTTCTATTGATATTGATATGTTTTTTTTATAATAACCAACATGTTAACTCTCTAACAGAATAAACCACGTAACAATAACGACAATAACAACAACATTGTTAATATTCATCTATCTGAACAGCAATCTCAACTAACCCGCATCCACTGGTTCCAACGAATGCAACTCTTTTTCCAGCAGGAATAGTAAAAGATATATCTCTTAGAATCGGTCTGCCTCTCATGTATGTAAAGCTGACATTTTTAAACTCGATCGATCCCCCACTAACAACAAGGGACTTTGATTCGTCTTGGCTCTAAATTTTATATAAAAATGGTCAATAAATCAGTATTCACCTTGTGAACCAATGCACAGCCATCATACTCAGACTCGTAGGCACTTACAGCTACTTTTGGCTTAATATTCTCCAAATCAAACAAAGCATCCATATCAATCATTGCCTGGTTCATTTCTCTGTACACTGAACCCAAAAAGTTTAGCGGCAAAGAAAGTTGGAATACAAGTCCGTTTACCAAAACGATGTCACCCACACTCATTGTGCCTAATCAATTAAAAAAAAAACACCAATCAGCATGCCCATTACTAAATAAACATTTTCAAGAGTTAAATTGCCAAAATACAGACTAGTAATTGTGTGGAACTTACCGCTTGTGACACCTTGGGCAGCCAAAAACATCATTGTAGCCAGTGAAGCGCTAAAAATCATATTTTGGCCCGCGTTCAATACGGCCAAGCTGTTTGCTGTCTTCAATGCTGCGCGCTGGTACTGCGAAAGTGCTTTGTCGTATTTCTCCAACTGGAATTTTTCGGCATTGAAGTACTAAAAAAAATATTTTTTTTGCAAATTCAATTAATTTGGATCAATTGACAAAATAAAATCCACAAGTTCTCACACCAAAATCCACGCCACTCAAGCACAAAATAAAGGGTATCAATAAAAGTACTGATATTTGTTATTGCTGCGATTTTTCCAACATACTTTAACTGTTTCTACGTTGAGTAAAGAATCCAATGCAACGGAGGCCGCCTGGTTGTCAGCCTTGTTCATCTGTACCCGGAATTTGGTTCTAATTTGGTTTTAGTTAACAACACACACACAGCCTTAATATCTTCAATATTACTATCAACCCTGAAACTATGATAAATCATGCCAGCTAATTCCAAAATTCTAGAAAATAAAAATTAACCAAAGCAGGAAAAAATATCACAAAGCGCAAAAGAAAAAAGTGTAAAAAAATAGTATATTGATAGCAATATATTTACCTCCATTTTGTTATGAGGAGCGTGAAAGCAACATATGACGACATTGTTGCTAAAGTAACCAGGACATATTGATAGCCGAATTTCATTCCCTATTTTGTAGACAAGTACAAACACAAAGCCGATACACAACAAAAAAAAAATTCAACATCGAACCACACAAAAAACATATCCAAGCGTTGGGCCGCCATGTTGGGGCAAAGGGGCTATATTGGATCATTACCAAGATTGTGCTAACTATCCCAATTTCCAACAGCGTTGGGAATAGATGAATGATGATCGAATTAAGAATAAAGCTTATCCCTCTATTTATATTTTAGATATATTTTGTTTTAAAGTAAAAGTCCACACCAATACCACAGTTTAAAATACATGCCCACTGTGCAAACTTACTTTGTTCCTCGGTCAACTGCCCTAGTCAAACCACCTGTCTGTCTCGATAAATGAAAATTAATGTCCATACTGAGCAAGTGTTTGTAAACATTTTGCGCAAGCCTTCTAATCGCGTCCTGTTGGACCTTTGAAAACACTGCTGATCGTAGCTCTTGAAATACAGCAGATCCCAGCCTTGCTCCGCCATAGCCTATAAGCATGGCTATGGCTGTTGTCGACAACGCGCCACCAAGCGCGACAGGGTCAACACTCAGTGAGTCGATGATATTTTTAAACAATACTGGTACGCAAACATTTAATCCCTAAATTCATTTTGGAATTAATTTAACCTTAAATATCAGCCAAGCATAAATAAATATGTATATATATATATATAAGCACAAATCAATATTTTCCACGAAAAAAAATAATAATAATCGATCCTACCTTCCCAATAAACATCAGTGCCAAGGCTGCCACAACTCTATACTTAATAGCGGGGTCATCTTTTGGCCATACATATTTGACTATGTTTTTCATCATTTCCACGGTAGATCTCATTGTCTTCTTATCACCTTTGGTAGACCCCTTGCTATTGTCTTCTTTACTCCCGACTACATTATTATTGGTACCAGAGACTTTTCCCTTTGTCTGATCCTTTACTTCTACAACAGACTTGGGTACAATTTCTGGATTTAAGTTGCTGTCGAGTTCTTTGACGGTCGATTTGTATCTTGAATCCTTGATAAATTTTTTATGCGCTTCGTAAAATGAGACATTGCCGTGGATTTTATGCTTTAGATTCTGTGAATTTGTACCAAACTGGATATTCGATATTGTTGAGTATAGCTTTTTTATATTCGTCTGTAACTGCTTGGTTTCGGATATTTCACAAAACACCACAAAAAAAGGAAAGAATAAAAAAGGAGGGAAAAAAACATTGAGATAAATTACTACTTTGTTGGACAACTCGATATTACAGACCATACAGCCTGCAACCCTTTGTAAATAAAATGCAACAATTTACTATTATAAACACGAGTATAAATGTATATACGAGTAGGTGAGCTCGGTCCTTACCTCTGTTCTTTGAATGCTGCCCAGCAGTAGATTCCTTGATGGAATTGAAATGTCTCTCAGAAAACATTTTTGAGAACAACTTAGCTTCAACATATTCATCTTGACGATAATAGCTTCCAAGTAAAATGCAATATCCCGGTTGTAGAGCACCTATCCTATTCGGTGTGAAATTGTAAACTAAAACAAAGTGGCTGTGGGGATTTGTAATTGCTTGTTGGGCAATATTGGATTAATCTCCGCCCTCTTTTACTCACTATAACAACTGGTGAGAAAAATAAAATTCGACTCTTGTTAAAGTCAACCGAGATTGATGCCTTATAATTGGCTATTTATAGCTTTTTTTTCCCTGTTTTTAAACCTTAAAATCAACGACTTGGCTACAAAATCGATGTTGCAACGAGAATAATAAATATGTGTGCAAATTTAGCTCATAAAGATCACTTTCAATAGTTGCAACAAACTATTAAGTCTTTATCTCCTTGACCTAT
This sequence comes from Capniomyces stellatus, assembly GCA_001661515.1. Taxonomy (NCBI): domain Eukaryota; kingdom Fungi; phylum Kickxellomycota; class Harpellomycetes; order Harpellales; family Legeriomycetaceae; genus Capniomyces; species Capniomyces stellatus. Next base: position 964,624 of record LUVW01000013.1, on the reverse strand, counting down.
AGCTAAACTCGATATGACAGCAAATGGTCTCACAAACATATCATAAACGAAGCTTTATAGATAACATTGCAGCACTTTTTATTTTACAAATGTAAATGACAACACGTTATAAACGAATAGAATTTTTTACTCAGAAGCGACTGTTTAGTTTGTATAATAACTGCAGGAAGGGTAAGGTCAAGTATATCAATCATAATCATTGCCAGCTTTCTTTCTTATAGAAATGCACTTGGCCTCATGCTCTGATTTAAAATCAAGGTGTATTTGTAAATGATGACGAATTATGTTCAATGATTGCGCTATCCAATAACAACATTCTCGCTTTCAATATCCTGTGGCAATAGCTACTCACCTACTTGGACTCTGTGTTCTAACATGCTATCTACAACAACATACATCAACTATGTATACGCTACATATATATATGACAAGACTGTGTGTATGTTGCTCAACAACTGCTATTCTGGCCAGTTTTTCCTTTTTTTGGTAAATAGATATAAAATACATGGAAATAACACACGATTAATGAGGAAAAATGTGAACAATATTGAATCTGAATATACCCAAGAGCAGCATCGTATCGACTACCCAAACTACAACGCCAATAGTTTGGCCAGCGCTATAATTTATCTGCCCAGTCGCTATGCTATGTGCCTTTTCTTTTTTCTTTTAGTCTGCACTTTGTTGTTTACCAAGGTTCGAAAAAAATAATAAAATACCCAGTTGAAAAACTGCAAACCTTTGTTTGCCAGTAAAACGCTACTGCAAATGTCTGTTACGATCAGAGCGCAGCAAATAACAAAGCATTTCAGCTTTGCAAATTAATCAAATTAACCAAACCAACCTACCAATAAAAACAATGTAAAATATATACCCCATAACTTTGAATTAAATGTTTTTTTTTAACTAACCAAATTTCGAAGCAGACAGTTTGAAATCTTTACAACACTTTAGGTATTTCAACTGTATTGGGTACCTAATAAGACCCTCATTTCTTTAAAAAGCACCCTGTCATATAGATTTGTAATTCTGTTATGAATCATTGATGTCTTGGGCCGTCATGATTTGGGATACTAGTTTGCTATTCAATTCTGATTCTGGGTAAAAATTTACTTTTTTACCTGGTTTTAGTTGGTAGGGGATTCGGATTTGGGTGCGGTTGCTATTTAGGCATTTCCATTCTTGGAAGGCCAATTGTAGTGGGCGCAATTTCTGGACCTACAATACTCAACTATTTTACTATTAACAAAAATCAAAAAAATCAAACAGACACGCATAAATGGCATCAAAACTCAATCATACCCTTATGCTTGTTTGATTCCTAATTGACAAGAACTGTCTTTAGACTTTCAGAAGGTTTATTTTTACGCTTTATACCAACGTTTAAGCTTTCGCTTTTTGGTTGGGCTTTAAATAGACACTTTTGGGGGAGAGGGGCGATCTTTTGGACTAGGTCATTTTTATTGTGGATCAAATTTGTTCTGTTTTATCACAGCAGACGTTTTTCGCGGTTTTTTTCTCTCTTTTTTTCCGGGGATACTGTACCTTTTATAGGATGCTACCTGGAACCACCAATACACGGTATATAAAACTTGATCCTAATGATACTGTTTCTGGGGTTCTAAACTGTGGGCTTTCCAACACAAAACTCTGTTGGGATGAAAAGATGGATATTTTACACGAGCCCGCAGATTAGTTGTGAGTCAAAGTATTCAACTTCAGCAGATTGTGCTTTAAACCTTTTATATCGACCATTAGTCTGACCAGACAGCCTAACCCAGATTGTATATAAACGGGTGGGTTTAATAAATTTGGTCTATTTTAGCAACTCGCTCATTCCCTAAAAGTGGATCATTCCTGTTTTTTAAGCGTGGCTACCTTACTTTTTATCTACTAACCTAAATTTACTAAATGAAAAAAAATTAGGTTGCTAACAATAAAAATACAATCAAGAAAAAGAAAAAAAGACAAAAGCATACTCATCTTTCGATAATAGTAATAAACAAAAAAACCATATTCGTACTCTGATTACGCCAATTTCACCTAATTACAAAATACAAAATACAATACCGAAACTATTGTGTTTAAAAGATTCTTTCAATTTCACTTGTTCATTCAATTTTAAGGCAACGAGCACTTAGAGGGAATAAAGTCCAATAATCAATTCTAGTTGAATAGTAAAATAGGTGTGAAATACAATAGCAATTTCAGTATATTCTTAAAGCTATATAGAGCGAGCTGCTTAACACTGGCCTACCTAACCAAAGTCTACAAAATCTTGACTTATGTCTTTAAACATCAAAATAATCACTAGACAACCTTTCTTTAAAGTTTTCAACAAAAATATTTCTCTGTATAGAGCCAGCCAAAGATCAATGTCGAATTTCAAAATGTGCGTCACCAGGATAAGCGCTATAGAGTTGGGAGCAGTTGTTAAGGACACATCCAAGGTAGCAGGGTAAGTATTATATTATTATTTGATTTTTTTTAAAAAAAATATATATTTCGGTCTACTGCCTCTATGTTTCCTTCTTTTTCATTATTGGGTCCCTCTTTTTTTACAAAAACGATTAATGAGAATGTATTTTTAAGAGTTGCTCCAATTCTAATGCCTCACTAACAATTGAAACAGACTATTACACGATAAAAACGCTTTTCTTTATTGATATATAAAACACTTTTAAACAATGAGCATATACAATTTTTTTAGTGTCGATTATCAGATAGTGGATGTCAGAGACTCGGATTATGATGTACTCTTTTCTTCTTTCACTTTACTGTGCTATAATACTATGTTATATTGAATCGGTTGATTTGTGGATAGTTTGTTTAGTAAAGCTTGGCTAACCGAATTGTCAAACCATGTGTTTACTTGGAACTATTTGGCATAGGGTGGTCATATACCTGGGTGTTTAAATATTCCTGCCAGCAGGGTACGTGACAGCACGGAGCTACTAGTCAACACACTCGGTGGAATACCAATGCTCGTTTTCCATTGTGCCCTTTCACAAGTCAGAGGTCCAAAGTCTGCTAGGATTTATTCCGAAGCCCTTGATAGAGCAAAGAATCTCCCTAGCGTAGTTGGCGAAGATACGAACTCTGTACTGAGAGATCAGAAAGTTTACGTTTTAACAGGTGGCTTTACCAGCTGGTATCAACAGTTTAAGGACGACCCCACTATGTTAGAGGATGTAAACCACAACATGTGGAGCGACTTGTAACATCACATACATACACTTCTATTTAAAATTCCAGAGAATCTCTGCCTTTTTAGGCTATTTATTTTAATAAAGCTATGTTTATTATTGTCTATTTGTTATAAGCTGGCTAGTAAGTTTTGTAAAAGCAAAGATGATATGAGCAAAACCATCTCTAGTCTTTGTTTTTTTTGCGAATCAAGTCTTCTTCGGCCCAAATGGTATTCCCTGTGCATGCACAGATGATCTTGTCGTTCTCAAACAAACCTGCACTTCTTGCTATAATCCCCGCAAGTACTACATTGGGCGACTCTCTCTCCTTAACTATCTCTCTAATCACTACAGACCTGCCGATCAAGTCATAAACATTCCAATCCTTGCACTCCAGTGATAACCGCCCTTTTCCGTCGCTTTTAGCATCCAGAGTTATCGAAGTCTCGTATGGCGATTTGATTATGTTATACATAAGCTTGTGTGCGGTGTAAAAAAACCCTCCACAGGACTTGGGAACGTTGGATAGATCGCCACTTGCATGCGTATTTAAACTGTACTTTCCTGGCTGCATTCCGCTAAACGATACGTCCACATAACACACACTGTCCTTAACCTGAACAAATCTTACAAGTCCAGACGTCTCGCCCTTTGACATCGGCTTATCCACCTCGTATTTTTCTAGAATACACACTGCTGCGCCTAAGTTACCCCCTGTAAAATCAAGCAAAGCGTTAATCACAGTCTCTCATCAGTAGAACATTTGAAAGTTTATATTCTTTTTCCTTTATGAAAAAAATGAATAAACGAAATAATTAGATAGTTACCATTACTCAGCCCAGTTCCTCTAACAATAGCAGATCTTCCGGATTTATATAATGTGTCAACAATCAATGACGGCTGGGCTAAACGTAAACATTAAATAAGTCAAACATTTAAAGGAAAAAAAGGCATTTAGAGGGTTCTGTGTATTTAACACACGTCGAATCTAGTCAACACCATTCATTCAGAGTTTCGATTGCGCTTTACACACCTGTTCCTTCAATATAAACTCGCTTGTTTTCTAGGTTAATTTCGTACTTTTTTATACCTAATATTATATGGATATGGATACTGTTTTTGTTTTGTTTTGTTTTTTGATAATTAGAATAACAGAAAAACGCATTTAAAGCGTATACCAGTTTCAAAAAAAGAAACCAAAAGTATATGTTTGTGTTTATTTTGTGTACACAATGTATGTTTTACCATCAATCTTGGACAGCTTTTCTTCAATATCCTTGACACAGCCTTCGCATGTCATTTCGACGGCATACTCGATCTAAGTTCCAGAATTTTAATTCATTTTTGAGGAAAACAGTTATGGTTGTAGTGTACTTGCTTTGTGTAAACATTTCAAACAGAAAGCCTAACCTTCATTTCGCTAGACATTTTTAGAATTGTATTGTCCTATATATCGGAAGGAATACTAAGGTGATGTGCTGGACGTTTTAAAGTGGTTCTAAATTCACTCAATTGTTTGTTTATTAATATAGATATTTCTACAGCGGTTGTTCTTTGCGAGCAGAAAACGATGCTTAGTTAAACTGTTTATCATTGCATATAGCACTATTTGGTTTCAGCTTTGATTACTAATCGTAATTTTTCTCACTTTTCAACATTTTGATTTTGGCTTGTTTTTGATTCATAAGAATCCTACCAAATTTTAAAACCCAGGCCCAGTGGTATGTGTTACCAATCAATTTGTTTTGGCAATGACTTTTGCTGTTCACATTTAAGGCTGTACTATGAACAAGCTTAACATATCTAACAGTTTGTTGAAATTAGCCAACTAGTCAGGCCCTTCAACTTGAGGCAGCTCAGCTTTGTATATATATGGAGAGAGGAAGGATGTGTTATTCAGTACTGTTCAGTTTTATTCAATACATTGCTATTTAACAAGATGGCGTCTTATATTAATAAAGTGAAATGTGTATTTGTTTAAACATCGGCGTAAAAATATCAATGCGCAGAGCTGATCAGTAGTAGCACATAATGTGTTTTGTTTTGGGGTGTTTCTCTTGTATCTCTAGCTACAACCGAGTATCATCAACACAAAACCAAATTATGATGCTCTGAATTAGGCAAGCCTTATCAATATACAAAGTTTGAATTCAATAATCCTGTAAAGCCAGTAGTATCATATCCGCTTGCTGCAAAATGAATAAGAGTAATTTACAAGAACATGTTTAAACATCCTCAAAGCTTCTCTCTCTCAAACCGATTTCAAAACGAAGCAATGCAAAAAAATAAAAATAAACCCCCACTGGCCTTAAGCGAGCATAAGAACACCTATATGATTAAACATGGGATTTACTCAACTCCATCACAACTTTTTATTTTTTTTTATGTAGCGTTTTTCAAGAAAATGATTATTGTGGGACATTTAAGAAACTCCTACCTGGATCTTAATTGATTTTCTCAAGAGTAGCCTTTGAATACCAATCCAAGAAATCTTGTATGATGGGCCTGTCTATCACCTAGCAATGATTTGTAGACTTTTGCGCAAATTCGCGAAACCGCTTGTAGTTCAAATAATTGGGATTTTTAGGTCCAACTTTTGTAAAGGAGTCATAAACCTCCTTATTTGGCTTACCACAGCGCTCGCTAACGATGCAACATCAGGTGCTGTAAAAACGAAACCGTTTTAGTTGATGACAGGGAATAGAGAGAAACTTGCGCTAATACCCATTATTTTTTAATATAATAGCTGTTGCTTTTCTTTATTCAGCAAATACACTGATCACGTTTATAGCGGCATTTATATATTGTAGATTTGGCGTTGGAGGCATTTAAGAGACAAGGTGTTTTGGCTACATCAAATGCCTTGATAACGGGGACCCCACCTTTTATAAACACGAGAAAAAGCAGGGACAAGTGTGCTGATTAAAAAGGCCATGATGTAGTTGATTGAAAATTACTGAACAAGACATGGATTTATTGTTAGAATAATAATCCTCGACAATTTGTATATTAACAGATAAAGATGGTCATATGATTATACCACAGTTGATTATAAATCTCAACGAGAGCTTTAGAAGCAAATAACAAAATGAATAGCATATGATGTGTTGTGGTTGAAATAATGTGCGACGAGCTTGCGATTATGAAATTTTCACTTGAAGGTGCAACGGTGTATTGATAATCCAAAAGCAATAGAAGAGAGGCTATTGGTTCTTTGAGTTAAATGCTAAAATTTTACAAGCTGTTTTGGTTTTGCGTCAAAGCTGCTTTAAAGATAGTAAAATGACCAAAAATAGTGGAAACTCGGTATTTAATCCATAGTAATTATACATTGTAATCTAAAACATAGATCGCTTCATTCATTGTAAAAAGATATTTAGGGTATTTAATCCTGCAAATTGTATTTTGCTGAGGCCATACAGAATTTAGGCTAAAACCTCAATTGTGAATGGATTTATTGATGGAAAAGGTATCTCTATGCCTAATAGGCTCAAAATTTATTGGATCGCTGGAATAAATAAGTAAATAAAAGCACAAAATGTGCCTTCAGCTAACAAGGAGTAAATATGGTGCAACATAAAAAAAAAGCCTAGTAAAATCATTAATTAACGAGCTTGCAAAGGTTCTGACTCTAAACAGTTTCTAGCCTTTCATAAGTTTAAACTTGGTGAAAAGACAAATAACAAGACTACAACCGCCAAAGTTAATAGTAAACCATATTTAACAAGTCGATATATTACTATATCAGTGATATTTCTCTGCATTCCATTCCAAAAAAAACTATTCTAAACCCTAAAAACGCCAAATAACCATTTATTTGCCAAAAACATAAAGTAAAACATTAATTAAAAAAAAACAAAAAAACAGGTTAAAGTAAGAAAGAGGGGAAATAATATAAACATCATCTTTGTATAACTGCACCTCATAAGTCAGAAAGCAAACATAGCGAGACCCTTTTAACACACCATTTCAAACCAACTAGTTACATTAAAATAGAAAAGTTTACAACAATAGTAACTAACACGCATCCAGTTAGGCAAATAACTTGAATAAAAGCGAACATATATATAAATATTGATACTGATATTTCACAAGGAGAGCAATAATGTCAAGTAAGTTTTTGTAACAGAATGTACGAGTAAAAGGTTGTTATATGTGAATTTGGGTGGTTTATGGTGGTAAAGTTTGGTGACATCATTTTGTGTTAAACCGTATAATTCAAAATAGACGGAGAGGTTTTGTACTTGGTTAAGGTTACAAATAACTACAACAAGAGCAAGCCAGACGAATTAGACTTGGTAAAGGGTGACATAATTGATGTTACTGAAGCTGAGTTTGATTCATGGTGGGTTGGAGTAAACAAGGCCAGCGGCGAGTCTGGATGGTTTCCTTCCAATGTAAGACAACAAAAAAGATGCCTTGTATCGATAGGTTTTAGTAAATAAAAGGGCATAACACGTGTTTATATCGCAAGCGGCTGTAATTGAAAGATAAAGTGAAAAATAATAATTGAACGTTGAATTCATAGTTTGTTAAAAAGATTGAGCCGCCTTCGCCAACGTCAAAAAGTCGTCCAAGAAAGAAGAGTAAGTGTGTGTACTTTCTTTGCTGGGAGAGAGAGAGGGGGTTATAAGAGGAACCAAATGAAAATGTGCTTGATATTGATTTTTTCTGCAAAGTACTTTATTGGTGAAAGAATATAGAGTAAAAGTAAAGGTAAAATAGAATTAAAACGATATTAAAAATAAAATAGAGAAGAGAGTGGCGTTAGTGTTATTCGACTATATATCAGATGACAAAGATGACTTGGAGCTTGTAGAGGGTGAGGTTGTTGAGATTCTTGAGGAATATGATAGCTGGCACCTAGGGCGGTTGGGAGCCAAGATAGGTACCTTCCCCAGCGAGGTAAGAGGGATATGCGTATTATATGGAACAATAGACTTTATTGGGATGAAAGGCAGAAGAGAAAAAGATTTGTAGTAACTAAAATGTGGTATATTATTGTAGTATGTGAAAATTCTAAACAGTGATGAGCAGAGAGAGTACGAGAAACAACAAAGCTTGAAAAGAGATAGCTTGATCGAAGAGTCAGGAAACTCGGCAGGAAACCTTGTAAAGCCATCGCCAAAGGCAAGGCAAGTAGAAGAAGAGCAGCAAAGTAGTGGTAGTAGTATTGGTGGTAGTAGCATCGGTAGTGGTAGTGGCAGCAATGTTGAGGAGAAAAGTGGGGCTCGTGTTATTTACAAGGCTGAAGGGTCAGGAAAAAACTATTCCAGATCTCCAATAACAAAACCGATACCAACAGCAGCGACAACAACAACGGCAGTGGAAGAAGGTGAGGCAATCACAGGCGCAGGTACGGATGCACCACCATTACCATATCGGGACAACGCAGCAGCAAAAACGCCAAAGTCAGGAAACAGGCTGACCAGATTGTTTGGGAGCAAGAGAAACAAGCAGGAGCCAACAGCAGCGGAGGGCAAAGCAGAGAAAGAAGATGTAGCAGCTGAGGAAACACAAAGCGAGAGTAGAGTTCAAGCAAGCGAAGAGGGTGCAAAAATCAACAAGTATAAAGTCAGCAGTCCACGAAAAGACTTGGTTTCGTCATATCTTCCACAAATTCCGCAGCCCCAAACAAATCTGCCACAACCGCCACAAGTACAACAAGTACAGCAAGTACAAGAGCCACAACAAGGAGCGTATGAAGAAACAGCTCCACAAGTCAGACTTCCAACACCACCAGTTGTTTTGCCACAGATCCCATTGGAACCATCACTGTCGCTACTGCCACCACTACCTGCGCCTAAACGGTTTAACCAGCCAAAGTCACCTGTTGTTCCTCAAGCTAGCAGAGCGCTGGCTAATGAACCTGTGGATTCAGGAGCGCTTCCACCAATTCCTCAGAGGTCAAACAGCTCATTAGAAGCGGTAAATATAAGAATTATTTAAACTGATGTATAAAAACACTAGCCAAAGATAAAGTTGGCTTGCGTGTTGGGATAAAGATATTACAGATGTTTAATCTATTTACGTGTACAAACTAGTTTCAATAATCATTACTTATGATTGACTTTTTATAGACTAAGGGTGTGAGTAAAGGAGAATCGGGTAGCCAGCAGGGACATGACAGCTCAGTGGAGAGATCAAAGTCTATTAAAAAGTCGGGTTCTAGTGGCGACCAAGACGATGAAGACTCAGAAGCTGAGGCTGACCAAGAGCTGTCAAAAGGTAATTGATTTAGAATGGATAGCAGAAAGAATGGTGTTTGATATAACCAGCGAAACCCCGAAACAATGTTGGCAATTGTAGTAGTTGAAAGTATGAATAACATAAACCACGAATGAATAAATGAAATTGTAGAGGTTAAACGGGGGCCGCCAAAGCTAGCGAGGGTTTTGGATGATTACGAGTCAGACCTTCCAGAGGAACTGTACTTGAACTCTGGAGATGTTATAAACATTATCCACATGGGCACCAAGAACGATAGTCGCTGGAAAGGAGATTATCATGGCAGGATTGGGCTTTTCCCATCAAGTGTGGTTGAGGTCATTTTGGATTCGGGTGATATTTTGGAGGGTGGTGAGGATAGCAGCAGCATTGCTGGAGCTGAAGATGATAGTAACGTCAAATCGCTGAATAACGAGAATGCAAATGAGGATAGGAGCGACCAGGAGGGACTAAATAATGAAGACGAAGCTGCAGAGCCAGTGACTAAGAAGGTAGGGGCGTATGGGGCTAAGCCTGGGGGAGTAGGCAGTTTGTTTGCAGGAACTGATGGGTTGGCGGCATTGAGAAAAGTGCAACGCAAACCTACAATAGAAAAGAAGGGCACAGATCCGGGCCCTGAAAAGACGGAAGACGCAGCAGCCGAGCCCGCGCAGGAAACCCCCAAGCCAATTGGTCAGTTTGCACTACGGTCAAACACAATCAGGTCACGTGGAGCGCCGCTTGAGCCTGCAGGGTCTAATGTGTCTGATGAACTTGCAGCCAAGCTAGCACGCCGCCTCAACGCAAGTGAGCCAAACAAGAGTCCTGAGAAAACAGCACCAGCAAGCATCGATCACACGACAACCAAACCAGAGGAAACATCAGCCAGTACCAAATCCGATCCTGTTATGTTTGGCCTCAGAAAAAACAGCTCTTTAAAGTCAGTGAGTTCCGATAAGTCAGAAGTGCCTGGAATCCCAAGCACAGCTGTGAACCAGGAGGCAGCTCCAGAGTTGGCCCTAAAGGGTGAGGTCGAGTCTGAAGCAAAGTCAATTGACCACGTAGACACCAAAGAGGGAAATCTGGAGCTACTTGAGAGTCTCGATGATGCCAAGACTAGTGGATTAGGTAAAGAGAAAGATTCTGAGGAAAAGAACACTGCTGATGTCGAAGTCTCAGAGTCGGCATCTGGGGATGCTGGGCATATCCAAGCCAGTGACTCTAAGAACAACATTGAAACAGTTACTGAGACTGATGGCGATGGAGATGTTGACGGTGGTGGCGATGGTGATGGTGACGATGATAATGATAGCAATGTGGCATCAGGGGCTGCATCTCAAGAGGCCTCGCCCTCGCTTGCACCAGCTAAAGCACCAGGCATTCGACCACTCAAGAAGCTGATCAAGAGACAAGCACGCAAGCTGCCAACGTCTGAGGTTTTGGTTCAAAACGTTGGTGATTCGCAGTCACGTGCCTTGGAGGAGTCGCTTGAAAAGCCCGGGGATACCTCAAATGAGAAACGCGAAAACAGCGTCTCCAACAAATCCAACAGCGACGTGTCAACGCCCAGTTCCTCGGTCTCATCCTTGCAGCCCGTTCGCCCAGAGAAGCCAAAGGGTTTGATGGCAGGCCGTCCCAACCTATTTGCCGAGGCTGCAAGCACAGGCTTTAAACCCACGCCAAGAGTTGGTAATGCGACTGCCTCGCGTATTGCCGAGCTTCAAAAGAAACTGAATTCGGGCAAAGGGGAGGCTGGAAACGACCCGCACTCTGGAAACTACTCCTCTATGGGCAGTCCTTTGCCAGCGCCAATTCCCCGCAGCTTTTCCGATGTTCCCGAGCCGTCTTCGCCAAAAACCGAAAGAAAATCATCTGTGTCCTCTGACCAGCACAAACAGTTGCAGGATCTTGTCAATGCCAAAATGGCCGAGTTTGAATCCAAGCTTGCCTCTTTGTCGCAGTCCCAACACTCCAAGCCAGATACTTCAAACGCCAGCGCCAATAGTAGTGACGGTTTAATTCAATCCCAGCTTGACAAGCTGTCTCTTGAGGTGAAAACCATGATTGACAGGTCTGCTGAGAATGAGTCCAAACACCAAAGCTTAATCGAATCTAACGTCTCTGAGCTTGAGGACGCCAAGTCCCAGCTGGCAAGTGTTAAAGACCTGTTCAAGTCATCGTTTTCAACAATAAACTCAAAGATGGCTAGCTTCGATAAGTCTTCTTTGGTGACGACGGAGTCTGCCAAAGCAATTGCACAAATAGATACCAGAATATCCCAATTGTCGGTCCAGGTCACCAACTTGGAAAAAAACTCCTCATCCTCTGTTGACATGGCCAGCGTTGAATCATTGGTTCAAAAACTGTTGGCTTCCAGCGAGTCCAAACTTGGTCAGAAACTGAAAGACTTGGAAAGCGAGAACAAAGCTTTACTCAAGAAAATCACCGACCTCAAGAACTACGTGGATGAATTGACTGTTGATGAAGAGTAGTAGCTTCTTTTTATAACACTACAGTACTTCTTGTACACTACACCACATCCAGCATCCATCGTGTTTCAGTTCGCCATCCAACTTCAGCTTTATTCTTTTATTTCCTGCTTTGAATGTCTTTATACTATCTACCCATCCATCTATCTATTTATATATCTATCAATCTATCTATCTATCTAATCTATCTATCAATACAATACAATACAATTAAATAATCAAACTTTTATTATTATTCTGAATTGGCTAGTCCCGACCCCACTTTGATCAATCACTCTCAATCACTCAATCCAACTTTTTTTTGCATTTTTTTCTGTTTCTTGTTTTATTATTATTTATAGTGTTAACCTCGTGTAAATAGATCCTGGTCAGGATTGTCATTTGTATTTAAAAACAAGTAAAGGTTATAAAAGAAACTAGACACAAAAAATATATATATTCAAAAGTTAAATGTATTTACTAGTCAACTGACTAACAAAATTGTTTGCTATTTGTTCATTTTAGGCGGTGAGAATACGCATGGTGTTGGTGTTTCCAATGCCACCACGCCATCCTTGAATAGTAACAACCAAATCGCCTCTTGTACACAGTCCACGGGAAATGGCGTGTTCAATAGCAAAGTTGACACGCGAGTCAACATCCAATTGCCAAGCCTCACGATCAACGTTAGCATCGCCGGTCAATACAGGCTTAGCCTTGCTATATATAACTGGGTAGCATCCTCTTGACAAATGTGCGCTACGTGCAATATGTGCATTTCTTGTAAGCACTACAATTGGCACGCTTGGTCTGTACTTGGACATCAGCTGTGCAGATGTTCCTGAAGTTGTTAGACAAACAATGAGCTTGGCGTTGAGTTCGCAGACTGCGTTGACAGCCGACGAACATGTGGCCTCTGTTGTGCAGATTGGAAGCGGAGTGATGTCTCTTAGCTCAGAGTACATTGAGTGCTGGCAAACTGCAGCTTCAGCCAAAATGGCGGTTTCGCTCATCATTCTGACGGCCTCGAGTGGGTATAATCCCTTTGCTGTTTCTCCCGACAACATAACACAATCCGCACCATCAATAATCGCGTTGGCTACGTCTGAAACCTCTGCTCTTGTTGGTCTTGGGTTGTACGTCATTGACTCCAACATCTGGGTTGCACAGATTACTGGCTTTCCTGCAACGTTGCACTTTGCTATTATTGACTTTTGCACCAAGAACACTTGTGGCGCTGGAATCTCAATTCCAAGATCTCCTCTAGCTATCATCACTGCGTCTGTCTCTTTCAAGATCTCGTCAAAGTTTTCCACTCCCTCTGTTGACTCAATCTTTGCTACTATCTTGATGTTCTTTCCCTCCTCTCCCAACGCATTACGGATTTGAACTATGTCATCTGCCTTACGGATAAACGATGCAAAGATCATATCCACTCCCTTTGACACTCCAAATTGAAGATCTGCAACGTCCTTCTTTGACAACGCTGGCAAATCTACCTGCGATCCTGGAAGATTCACTCCCTTGTGGCTAGCCAAAGTACCGCTGTTGATTGCACGGACCTTGACTGATCCCTCATACACCTCAAGAACCTCAAACTCCATAATTCCATCGTCAATGTATATCACTTTTCCTGGCTCGACCACATTCCACAGATTCTTGTAATCAAGGTAAAGTACATCAAGACTTCCCTCATTGTAGTACTTTTCATCCATCGAAAATATCATTTCATGGCCTGCTGCATACTTCAAATCTCCATTCTTCATGTTGCCTGTACGGATCTCTGGTCCTTTCTATAATACAGATACAATATCACATAATACACTTTTGTTGTTATTTTCCCCCTTTTTTTTTCTTCTTCTTCTTCTTCTTCGTGTATATAGTATACTACATTATCTCTTGATCCCACCATCTACAAACCAACACTCTCACTCCGCCACCCAGCGGTACTTGTGTATTCACAACTTGGTGTTTTAAAAATACAATCCTACGGGTTGACTTTTCAAGGGGAAACCCTTCAAAACAAAAACTTAAAAAAGGCCCGTAAGATCAAGAACGACGTCTTATCGCATTTTTATATTTGCAAACTTACGGTGTCCAACGCAATAGCTACTGGGGAAGCAGTGACTTGCGCCTCAGCTGCGTGCAGGTTTTCAATTGTTTGTGAGTGGTATTCATATGATCCGTGGGAAAAATTCATTCTCATGATATTCATCCCTTCTTTAAGAAGCTTCTTCAACATATCAACTGACTGCGAAGCAGGCCCTAAAAGGTACATTGTATGAATCAATCATATTAGCATCGGCTAAAGTAGATATACCATTTCCTTTCAATCCCACTATTGTCGTTGTTGTTTAACCAACCACAAACACAAGGTGTAGCTGTAAAAAAAAAACATTGTAGACGTATTATCCATTCCCTGTACTTACCAATAGTACAAATGATTGAGCTTCTTCTTACTACACCAACGGTGTTTGACACATGGAGCCTAGTGTTCCACAGCAATCTTGAGCTTGTATTACGTGTTTGAATATCCATTTTATAGTTTCCTTTTTCTTTCTTTTTTAAAAGTATTTGGTGTTTGATCAAAGTGCTGTAAGTATCTTTGAGCTTTGTTTTAGGTTTCTTTTTTGGTTAGCTTGAGTACGTATTTATATATTCCAAAGTCAAATTAGTTCTAAACTTTTAGTAAGATAGAGTTGAAGGTTTAGACTGTATTTATTCTTTATTTTACTTATTGCCGACGTACTTTGAATGGTTTGTTATTTATACTCCTTTACTTGGTCCTATTTTATAGTTTTTTTAGTTGCTTTCTTTAGCTTTTCGCTCAACTTTTTTTTTTTTTTTTACTAATATCATTTTTTTTTAAAAAAATAAAAAAAAGTGAAAAATACTTCAAGTCCGAAAAAAAAAATACACTAAAAATTATTTTTAGCTATAATTATGCTTCTGAAATTGTTTATATTTAACAATTAAACCACAGCATTAAAACAATTTGGCCTATCAAACATCGCCATTTATACTTGTTTAACTATAATTTACACACCCTTGTTACCAATTAATAATTTTTAAATGTTTTTTTCTTGTGGAACCTCCATCAAATCTGACTACGATGATGCCTCCTACTATACAGCTTTTTTTTCTTTTACTTTTTGCATTTTTGTTTGCACTCTGCATTTTAGGTCCCGCTCATTGGATAGCTGCCTAGTTTTGTTTGTTATGGCGTGGAAATATATTTTCTTTTTGCCGCAAATAAAAACAAAACGTTGCATCTTTATTACTCACCGCTAATGCTTAGTGGTTTATTCAAGCTTTCCCCTCTCTTTGTGCAAGTGTCAACTGATTGATCTCACTCAATCATAGCAAAATCAGTTGTAAACATGAGAGCAACAAAAGTCAACACAAGTAAAAAACGGTGCGATATTATCCACAACAACTATACTCTTTTCTTTGGTTATACTGTGCATAAGGAACAAAAGTCGGAAGAAAAAAAAGAATTAAGACAATTAATCTAAAGAAAAAAAGCACCCGTTTGAGAAGCTCTCACATAATATTTGACCATTAAACAACAATCAATGTATCCGATTAACCAATTTAATAAAATAAATAGGCTGCAAATGTTTCTATTTACAAACCCATGTACTATGTCGATGTTATGTAGCCAATTAGTTAGCAGGTTGCTTGATGTCAAACAATTTCGACCATTAAAATAGAGCAAACATATAAATTACCAAGCTTTAGAAATGGAATTCTATTCGCTATAAATAAACAAAACTCGATATCGATGACTTTAATCAGTATTCATCACCTCCTTTTTTTTCCAGGCTTCCTGAACAATAAATTAAATACCCAAAAGTCCTAACAGCGAACTCCTTGCTCAATTAGTGGCAATAACAATAAAGCAAAACGTGCTTGAACAGTCATAGCATTCTGAAAACGAAAACCATTGCAAGTTATTGATAAAAGCCAGAAACAAATCAACACGCATGTATAAAAACTGCACATTTTGTTTGGCTTTGATAAATATCACGAGATGGCTAAATGCATAGCCCAGCTTTAAACAGCTTTTTCTCAGGCTGTTGATTCAAAAACACTACGACTAAAACGCTATTACTAAAACGCTATGACTGAAATGCTATGGTTATAACGCTATTCAAAGGCTCATCCCCACTTACTTATTCCCTTATAATGATCGTTTCACTTTGCCATTAGCTTGTAGTAATAGCCTACCTATGTTGCTCACCATGTCATAATGAATATAAACAAATATGTGGGGGGGGGGGGGGGG
>LUVW01000013.1:819359-948455 GCA_001661515.1 Capniomyces stellatus | reverse complement strand
TGTGGGGGGGGGGGGGGGGTTCTACTTTTGGTGTTTAATTGTGCGCCGTCACTTTTACACTTGCATGCATATTGTTTTAGGACCAAATCACGCGTTACTTGCTTTTTTCTTGCATTATCTCCTCACTTTGACCCAAAAAAAAACAAAATCTGAACGCACCATAACACTGAAATCAAATATTTAAATTATCTTGTGTAGTTTTGCAGATATCAACTTGATGTCGCTATTTGTACGGAATGGCTCTCCGTGTTCCTTCTGTGTAATTTAATATACATTTTTAGTACCGAAATAGGTTCAGAGCTTGCTGTTTTCTACTGTATAAATATAGTAGGCTTGTGTCTGTATACCTTACTCGTGTGATGGAATTTGGTTCCATTCGTTTGGAATACTCGCATTATTTTTAAAATATGTGTTGGTTTAATGGAATACTGATCGGTGTCAAAATATAATAAACGTAATTGGCCTATAATGAGCATCAATCGGTGCCAAACCACAGAGGTGATAACGACAGCTTGAATAATCATGGTAAGGTAAACAACGTTGCTTACCTCACCATGAGCTTAGTAGAAGCTAAACTTCACTCCACTACCGCTTTGAGAAACTAACAGAGCTCCAGAAGGTATTCAGACCTATTTAACTTTTTACGTTCACAAAATTTGTCCACTCGCAATATCGTTTTTTTTTCGAAGCTAGTCTAAACACTTTTATAAAATGCAGCAAGCAGTTTGATCATTGGTTGGTATCTTTCCGTTACATGTAATATTTAGGGAAATCCATTAAATAAGCTACCTTTGTCCTAAGAGTAAGCCGGTTTGCCATATGAAGGAATTTGAAGTGATAGGCAACTGTGTTGTTTACTTTTGTTGCTATCGTTATTGCTTCTTTCTCTACATATATCAAAAGATACATTGACTCAAATCCAATAAATAAATAAAAAACACATCGACTCGAAAGAAAGAAAGAAAAGAATGAATGAAGAACGCTGTACTTTAAGATATGTGAAAAAGCAGGTAGCAAAGAATGGTATATTTGCTCTTGTTTTTTGAGGCAAGTATTACAGTATATATGGTATAAAACTGTTGTATTTGCTATTTTCTTTTACTTAGAACGCTATACATCAGGTGTATCAAATCGATGCTTGATTTGCTGGTTAGATGGGACTGATGGCTCGGATCAACGGAGGCTGAAACTGATATCAAGGCTTGATTCAGGTTACAATCTCACATATCTGACTTTAAAGATATAAGCAACAATTAGATAAGAGGAATGACAATAATTAACTATTTATATATCGCTTATACAACTTGAAAAGGTGCAGTCTCATTTTAACACCCACACATGATATCCTACACTAACAAAAGTCGGTTCTAATAATAGCTAATGTGAATTTCGACGTCTTAAAAGGCTTGCAATAATCTAAAGGAGTTGAAGGTTTGATTTTTAAAGCATAACTTTTTTTTATTACACGGCTTTTTTTGTATTTTACTCTTTCACTTTCACTTTATCAACTTGCGCAGTTAAATCGGCTTTTTGGTTGATATCC
This sequence comes from Capniomyces stellatus, assembly GCA_001661515.1. Lineage (NCBI taxonomy): Eukaryota > Fungi > Kickxellomycota > Harpellomycetes > Harpellales > Legeriomycetaceae > Capniomyces > Capniomyces stellatus. The sequence continues at coordinate 946,912 of LUVW01000013.1, read as the reverse complement.
AAGGCCAATCGCTAATTCACTTCAATAGGGGGCCTTTTCCAAGTATGTGTTTTTTCAAATGAAACAACTCCGATTGAAACAAAGAAGAACCCAGGAATCTCAGCTCTACCAATTATTTGTTTATCCTTCTTTGATAAAGTGTGATTCAAAGTCCCAAAGTTTAGGCTTAGTAATCATCAAACATTTCTTTGCAACAATAGCACAAGGTGAGGAGACAATGGATTATACCTTATCAATGTTCAACCCCATCGTTTTGAAGCTAATAGTGACTTACTTTTGCTAGTATGCATGTTAAGATGTGGTTGGAAACTGTGGTATATATGTTATAACATGTATATGTATCAGAATTGAGATGTTGTTTAGGAGCCGTCTAACGATATTACAGCTAAACCACTCAAGAAATAGAGCGTGGCTTTAAAGTTTTTACAATCACTCCGGTGTAATTTATCGATGATTTTATTGAATTTAAGCGATACTTTTCATTTTGAAATGATCTTTTTTTTTCTTTTTAATAAACCACATCAATAGAACATTCCATGGTGAAACGGGACTGTTTGGATTTCAGGAGTTTAAAAGCCAACTTTTTTTTTCGCTATAATAAATTGGGATTATAACAAAAGAGCTGCTCTTATTGAAGGAGTTTACCAAATTAAATTACAAATCAGCAAACAATAAAAATTGACTTATGTTTTTGAATGTCATTTTAGGGGGTGATTAAATGAGAACGCTGCTTCCATCAAAATACAAGGCCGACCAGACTGATGATACGCTTCAAAAATTTCCATTGGCCAAATTCAAAAAAAGAAAGTTAGTAAAATGCACTTTAATTTGCACAGGCGTTGGGGTTAGTCAGCAATAAACGATGGATTAGATAAAGATTATATAATCAATATAGTTCAAACAACAATGCCAAAATTAATTAGTGAGTGTTCACGTTGGGCTAAGCATAAACAGTTAATTAATAAGCAGGAAAAGAACAGAAATGCTGGGAAGCAAAAAAAAAAAATTAGCGATAAAGGAAAAAAAACATTCAAATAATATTTTAGCCAATAAAAAACATGATAGTTTGGTTGATTAGTAATGTAGAACTTAATTTACATATTATTATAAGAATGTTTACTAACAGAAAGACAGTAAAGATCCTAGGTAAATAAATGGGAACAAAAAGTTAAATTGTAGCCAAGAGACTTTTCTTGATAACAGAAACTAAAGGATGAAAAAAAGAAATGAACTGAAAAAAAACAGATAAATAAAGATAAATGGTAGGAACGGTTTGTTTCATATTATAAATCGCGAAGCGCTTTAACTTTTTTTTTTTTACTTGAAAAAATAGCTATTAAGGTTCCAACTTTATTATAGCAAGAACAACCAAAACACTTCTTTTTATTAACATCAACTTTTCAAAGCATTGATTACCGTCTTAACAGGAAACACAACATTAGACAGTTAAATAATAATAAATATGGCAAACAAGGAGGATTGGGAATCGTTGTACATGTTACTTGATTCAAACGAGGAACCGTTGATCAGCCCAAAAACCCTCCACGATGAGTTGAATTCTTGGTCAAAGGTAGACTTTCTTACAAAATTGCCAACTTCAAGCTCAACAGAAAACATTCAGAACATCAAAATCAGTAATCCATTGACATTTAACGTACCGGTTTCTAAACTAGACAAAAAGCATAAAAGAAGCAAACATAGTCATCAGCCTATTCAGATAACACCTGCAAACTTTGAAATCGATTCAAGTCTGGACGAAACCATTAAGCAGAATGCAGGACAGCAGAATCAAGAATTGGCAAACCTGGACCTGCTCTCGGGAATTCTAAATCTACATGCCAGCAACCAGCAAAACCTAAAAAGTGCTGGTTTGGCCTACGAGCAGTTGCCAGCCTTGTGTAGCACAGACTTTTTAAATTTACAAGAATCCCTCAAATCAAATGCATATCTGGAAAATGTAACACCAGCTACAATTTCTTCAAATCCTAGCTTTGTGGCAAATAACAGTGGAAACACCAACGCCAACATTGATTTTTTGATCAATAACATTGGGTACTTGGAAAACCTAAAAGCCATGAATGCACTTGCAAACCAAATCCATGCTCAAGAAGTGTTGGCACCAACAGGTGCAAATCTGTTGCCTGAAACAGAACGTCTTGTTTCTAGCCTAAACGATGTAGGCCTTCTTTTAAAGGATAGCAATAACTTTGGCGCCAATCTTCCTGTAAGCTTCGGCACTACAATTGTTCCAAGAGAAATGCCCAAAAACACTGTTGGAGGTCTTAACGCCCCAGAACCATCTGTATCCAAGAAGAGTACCGAGTCCTCGTTTAAATCTGATAATTCCACGAGCTTGCCAGACGATAAGCGGCAAAGAAACACAGCAGCTTCTGCCAGATTTAGAGTAAAGAAGAAGCTTAAGGAGCAAATGCTTGAGCAAAAAACAGCCGAGTTATCCCAAAAGTTGGTTGACTTGGAAAGTAAAGTTAAGGAGCTGGAGCTTGAGAATGGATGGCTTAAGCGAATGGTTATTGAAAAAGACCCAAGGCTATTAACTATTGACAACTGTCCTCTCCACCATTCAGAAAGCTCAAACATCAATGATACACAAAGTCATTCGTCCTTATCTGGAAAAAAACGGGATTTTAGCCAGATAAGCTCGACACCTATTCCATCGAAATAGTTGCTTGGCGTAGCTGGATACCAAACTTTGTTTATTTATTCTCTATTAATAGCACTATCATCACCACTATCATCACCACTACTATCATTTCCATTACCATATGCTGTCATCTAATTAGAATTTACTGTCATTATTAATTTCAACTTTATTAAACTCAACTTAAGCCAAATGTCTAAATTATCAAACCTCCATTCATTTTCTTGTCTTTGGCTGCATGTTTTGGATTAGTCGCTTCTTCTGCCAGCTTTGATTACAAACTGTGCACTCTCTCCATGTCTTTTGACTCTGTCTATTTTTGCAATTTTCAAACAGGTTGCTGCTGCTTGCTTAAAACCCAGCCTATCATTTCAAATGCGCAATAATTGTTTGTAAGAATTGGATTTTTCAGGAGAGGCAATAGCCAACGCTATCGTTAATTTGTGGACTAATACGGCTGAATGCCATTGTTACCATACTTTTTTTCCCTTTCACATTCATCAATCTTACTCGAAAAGTTGGTTATGTGACTTTCTAATGGTAACACCACATGCTTTATCTCTTCGTATATTAGTTGGTCATGGTAATATGGCCCTTTTGGTAACTATATAGCTTTTAACACGTTTGATGGGAAAACCTTTTTATTTTTATTATTCGCTAATTTGGACACAATAAATGTGTTTCTTGTTTCATACATTTCCCAAAACTACACTTTACCAGTTTTGTAATACGGGTTATTTTCTTAATGCTAACAACACATCAATACATTGGTAGAGTAGTGCATAACGTTTTTGATTTACACAACACAAACTCATGCAAAGTTTGGCTGTTATAGATGTCGCCTTAAAGCGAATGTTAAATAAAACCAGTTTAATCGCTCATTGAGTAAATTAGAATTTATACTGATTTATTATCCCATCATGCACAACTTTTATAAATTAGTTACTGCTGTATTCTGTATAAAAGGACCTCTACAAGGCTCTGCTGGCAACAAACAGCAAAATGAACCACAGGCTCAAGGGGTTGACAGAAAAATATTGTTGGCACACAGTTTTGCGTTTGGTAAGTCTGGGTGATACTTTGTCGTTGATTCTGTTTTGTTCCGGATTTACTGTTTGGTGAAAGCGCTTTTAAATAACGAATAGACACTGTAAAATACAATAAGGTACATTGAAAGTTAACTAGACATCACCACAGCCTATGTACCGACATTTTCAGCACTAGGGCCAAGACATTCACTGGTTCTATACTATCGCTGTATAAGCGGAATATAGAACCAGCGAATGTAACGACTGTGTCCCCTAAACGTGTGCTTTACTTGGTCTAAATAGCTGACGTATTTTATTTGCTTAAGCTTGCCACTAGAACCTTTGGGTTAACAGTAAATGCAAATATTGGCCAATTTCAGTTTCAGACGTGGTGATTAGCCCAAAAATAGTTTACACTCTGGTGTTACCTCATTTCACGGATTTTGCATAATCTAATAGTTGGCGCCTTCATATGCTTTTGGATAGCTCAATAAACACTGAACTCTGTGAAATTGTAGACAAAAACATTTTAGTTTTAAAAAAACAACTGTATCTGTTATGGGTAAAAATAAATAAAACATAATCACTAGCGAGTACAAAGTTCAAGTTTTCAATGCTTTTTATGATGCAAAAGAAAACATCCCAGATAAAAGGTTCTTGTAAAAAAATATTATTCACAAATGATCTACAGAGGTATCATCTAGAGAACCTGTTCAAACATAGAGGCAGCGTGAATAAAAGTAAAGCATATCCATATGCTACATAGTCAGAAGTAGCCAACAGATTACTGCCAAAAACATAGTTTTTATCGATGAGAAAAAGTAAAACAAGCTAAAAACTGCAGGGATATTTACCAATGGCCCTAGTGGACATTTTTATCACAGTTATAGTATAGATTGTGGGCGATTACTGGGAGGATTTGTTGCACTCAGCCATTGGTCAAGCCAGTAAACTTTATATTTGTATACTTTCAACGTGCAAGCAAATTGCCTAATTGATTGTATCGAATAGAGTTGGGATTTTATTTGATACTTGGATATTGTATATCAAAAATAAGCCAATGTATTAAATGATGAGATTTAATTATAAGGCTAGTAAGTGTATTGAATACGATAAAGTCCTCCATGGCGCATTTTCAATTGTATTTGCAGTCATAGCCTTAATAAAGTCTGTTGTTTTACCGACGACTAGAGTCTAACTTTAAAAAAATCTCTTAATTTTGGTAGTAATGTGGGGTTAGGCTAGCAGACGCCTATGGCCATTTTGTAGCCATTGAGAATGCTGTTAGAAATAAACACATTAGCTAACATATTTTATCTTGTGAATATCATTTTTATGTAATCGTATTTACCAGCACCCAAATTGAACCTTTACCAATATTTGGAGAAAAAAGCACGCTAATAAATGGAAGAGTTCAAAATCACATTCAGATTTTATGTACTACAAATATAAATAAAACCCAATTTTTTTTTGCAGGCTAGTAAAACCAGAGTTTAGCGTTGAAACTCGGGCTTTGGTTTTTAACGTCAATAACTAACAGTCTTAAACGTTCAAATCAACTTAATTATATTAACCAACGGGTCTAATATAAACAGCAATACAGGAATTGTATAATTGCGAATATACAAGCTGGTATGCTATTGTGTTTAAAATTAAACACGCCATTGTAATATAACAGAAGCACACCTATAAGCGCATACACATACACAATATATTAAAGTAAAACAAGGGCACACGGCTTACACTACAAGTTGTACTACCGCCTGTCAACAACAAGCCAATCCAGACCGTTTATCAGGATAAAATAGGATGGCAAATATACAGCAGGTATAGAATGGGTAATAAGGAATTGTAAAAATTACAATAAGTATCGATTATCACAAGACAAATAAATCAGGCACAGGGTAAGCACATTTTTATACTTATTGCACTGGTTGTATGCTGATCACTGTACGACATAGTCACTGATGCCTAGCTATTAATAAATATAGACACGCATACCAAATATCTTAAAAACGTAGTTTTGAGGCAGAAAATTAGCAACTACTTATAAGTAGACGGTGTAATACACAAGAATACTTTGTTCTTACACAGGTTAACAACCAAACAGCAGTCCTTCAAAGACGCACAATTTTATCTGGGTGTTTATTTTTTTTATATATACTTTTTTTTTTTGAAAAGAAGGGAAAAAAAAACAATATGGAGGTTGGAAGTACACCCAGCGATTATGATTATGGCTTGGGCAAGGCTGACCATGATATGCTTGTCGGTGGAAACAGCGAGTTATTGGGGTTTGGCGAAAAGGCGCTACTTACGTCTAAAAAAGGGTTAGCGCGTCACCAAAGTATTTTGACTCATGGAAAGCCAACTAGCTTCAAAAAGTGCTACTTTGAAGAAACATCGTGTTTTAATAAAAGCTCGCTAAAAGCAGGTACCGAGATTAATGTTCGAAAGTACTTGAAGTCGGCATCGCTACCGAATAATAATATTGAGGCTGCCGATTTTTTATACGGGGCCAAGTTTACAAGTGAGATAAAACAGAGCGCCAATGGTAAGTCTAAACCAAACCAAGATACTCGATCTAGTTTTACTCTATTGCGTCGTCTTTACTAGTATTTGAAAAGAGAATGTTGTCAATGCGTATGTTTTAAATTTAGATGACGTTAAAAGCGAATTAACGGTACCAGAGCTTTCTAGGAGTCCAACTAGTGCATACTTTGGAATTGGGATTGTCGAGGTGTACAGAGCTCCATGCGAGAGACTGCTTAGTTGCCCACCCGAAAAAGAAGGAAAATATATTGTTAATGGAAAAAAATCGTTGATAAGGACGGACATATCAATGATCGAGTTTGGGATAAGGAATTCGGATTGGAAAAAGGTCATATTCAAAACGGTTAAAGACAGCTCGCTTGCGGAGAGAGAGTTAATGATAATGAAAATAGTTATTTCGGAGAAGGTTCCCCATACTCTGAACTTGTTGGATAATTTCGTAAATTTGGACGGAGAACATGTGTTTATATTTGAAAGGCTGGACACTGTAAACATATACAACAGGGATCTCAAAGACATAGCGAATATCATGAGGTGCATCATATTGTCGTTAGTAGGGATACACAGAGCGGGGTTGGTTCATCTGGACATAAACCCATCAAATATAATGGTATCATCAAGCAATTCTGATGATATAAAGATTATAGACTTTGGCCTAGCATGTGATGTCGCAGAGAACGGAAGTTTGCCCAAGAGGGGTACATTTGGCTTTATAGCCCCTGAGATTATGGAGGACAGTGCCGGTGATGGCAGGGCTGATATTTACAGCCTGGGAGTGGTCTTTGGGATGATGCTCAACAACTTTCTGCCTGGTGTAGATCTTAGGTATTTAGGAGGACCCAATGTTTTGGCTGATACTACCAATGCTATTGTAGACCAGCTCCAAAGACTATTGGAGAAATTTGACTATGAACATGTGGAAGAGATATTCAAATACTCTTTAGTTAGCCCAGCGGGTGCAAGGTCAGAGGACAGTTCAAGCAAGCAAGGAGATACCAGCACCAAGGATAAACCGCTTCATGTTGATGATACAGAAAGTTATGACTATAATCGATATTCAGGCGAAAACTGTGCACAATTGATCAACTACTATCTCCACGATAAAAATGACACCGACTACAATGGAGGTGATATTTCCAGATCCGATAATCCAACGAGTCATCCTCGGCAAAACATACCAGTCAACAAAAAGTTGGCTAGCTCCACTGAAAAAAAGAAAGAGCGTTCGGTACCACTGGTGATTCTACATGCAGCCGATCTACTAAGGCTGTTTCTGCAAGAATTTCCTGAAAATCGCCCAACTTCTTTTCAGGCTTTAAGCCACCCGTTTTTTGGATTTGTAGATAGAGACGAATTAAAAATTTTGGCCTCGCTTGGTAGAAGTGTGTCAGGGAGTACGCTGAATTCAGAAAAATGCTCATCATGTCTACACCCCACTCAGAGCGAAGAGAATGAAGCAAAAAAGAAGAATACGCAGAATATGGACACATTTTTTGAGCGAACGCGAGTTGTCGATAGTTATGACTGGGTATACGAAATCGAGGACAATATGAGAAGGATTTCTAATGAAGACATGCAGGAATCTGACGAATATTATTACGCTGCGTTCAATAGCAATCAATAATAGCACACCTTTTTTGTATTGTTTTGTTTTTTTGTTTTGTTTTTTTTACCTTTTTGCAAAGTAATTTTAAAGCTTTGTGATTATAGTACTCTGCTGAGCTGGTTCCTGTAATCACTGGGACATATTTGATTATATGTTTGTTTTTTATGGTATTTTATAATGTCTTATGTATTATTTTTTTCAATCCTAGTTAGCAAATCTTTTTCACAAAAGCAAATAACCTTTTAACGCGATTAATTTTATTTTAAAGTTACAAAAACACTGACAAATACATGGGTTATAAAAAAAACACGGCCTGGTGTTATAAAACAATGGCAACGCTAGTAACAGTTAGAGTGGTTAGAAGTAATGGTAACATAGGTAGTATAAGGTACTAGCAAATAGGCGCACTAATAAAAGTTTAACAGCGCAGCTAATATCGGGAAAAGCAGCGCTAGCCGACTCGAGTTCCTAGAAAAAAAACGGAACATTGCCTCGATATAGGCATCCAATGAATACGAGGGTAGAGGCACAATTGATATGTGGGGCGTTTCAATTGTTATCTCCAGAACCAAAAAGTGCCAACTGTGGCTTAACTCTTGAATGCAGAAACATGGTGTGGACTTATTCGTAGTTAATCCTTTGACTCAGGTTTTTGGCTATCATATATGGTCTGTATTCTTTGTTTGCTTTAACCAACAATTCTGCTTTCACCTCAACCTCAGCCAGAAGCAAAGCTTGCCGTGTGTTGCTAGCATCTTCAGAGGCCCATCCTTTTAGTGCTTCCAAATAGCCATCCAATGCACCCAAGTAGATCTTTCTGCAACTCTCTGCGCTGGCTCGATCGTGCATGATTCTATTCTCATGCTCTGCGGGAGTCTCGTACTTGTAGCTGTATTCATTACTGCCGCCATACTGCTTTAAAAGCTGGTCTTTCTCTATAAACACAGATAGCTCATTATAGCTTTTCACAAACCGGACCTTGGATACTACGTTTGGGTCTATGTAGCCTTTCGCTACAATCCATACACCTTTAAACAGCCAAGACTCTGAATATATTAGGATAACACCCAAACTTTCAGGGTAATAGTTACACAGAAACTTTAAGAAAAGCTTATAATAAACTATGTCATAATTTTTTGAAGTCATGTTTTTTACATCGATTATCAGGCAAACCTTTTGGTTTGACCTAGTTAAGAAAGATCTAGCCCGTTCCATTGTCAAAACAGTGCCAGCAAGTGTAGCTTGCAGCGTTTGTTCTGACGAATATATCTTGCTTAGGTCTATATAAACAATCGGCCTGCCTAATTTGTCCACACCATTGATCTTTGCTACGCCTCTGCTCATATATCGCATATTGATAATACTTTCGCCATACCAGTTAAGCTCGCTGACTCTACTAATTGTTCTCCAGTCAAGTGTACACATTAATCTATCAATAGCCTGCCTATGATCCCAATTTGTAGCCCGTAAATACCGCAAAATAATTGAGTCAGGACTATCATTCAAAACATACTCTATAAACGCGTCTTTGAATGTGATATCCTTCTTTTCACAAAACTCTGGCGGTAGAGCGTTTGTGGGCATGTTGTCCTGTACTGACCGGCTATACTCTGGATCCTTTTTTGGATGAACTTCCGTGCACTTTTTTTTTCCAAAATCATAGCCATCTGGGTTTCCACTGCTAATCAAGGCGTTGTTGTCGATTTCCTTAAAGAAGAGGGTTAGAAACCCAGCTAATACTCTCTTTTTTTCGCCATCAAGCTGGCTGATGCCAACAAACTCATCGCGGGTCTTGTTTTTGTACTGCTCTATCAGCCCGACAGGAATTGTAGCATGCATAACTGAATTGTTTTATAACAAACCACACTTCGCTTTTGTTTCCGATGGTTTTCATATAAAAAGCTATAATATATATGTGCTTGTGTGCGTGCTTTATTTTTGCTAATTAAATACGTTCTAGGTCTGTTGTTATGTAGCACTGCAGAAAGCGGCTTTTAACAGATTCCTTTTCTTTAATACATTTGTGAGTTTACAGCTTTCATAATCATTTATGCCAAAAATTTGAGCTGATACCAAATCCACATTATCTTGGGAACTTATTTCATTATCATACTTGTATGCATATTAATAAGTACATTTGTTTGTTCAATTTCTAATTTAGAATTCTAAGCCCATGATCATTAATGTTAGTTAGAATTGATTTTTGGGGAAATCTATTATTGATACCCATCCATATCAGCAATATGCTCTAAAATACATACTGTTCAAAAGTCTGCAAGGCTCGTTGTATTATGCAAGCTCGAGTTTAAGCGAACATTTCTCAGACTTGTCTTTTTCTGAAAGAAAGCTGTATGTCATTGGAAAACAAAAAGGAACTATAAAAAAAAAATGTGGGCACCTTTAAAGAAAGTATAATAATAATTGTTTTACTAAAAGAGCTCAAGGTTTCAATCCTATTTGTTTATACTTTTAAAGAGAGACTTTAAGTTTACTCTTAGATTCGACACTGATATACCTAATATTATACGTTCGCACTAAATATAGAACAAATAACCAAAGTGTTTTTAAAATGTGTAAATATGTTCTAAAAAAAATTCAAAAAAAGTGAATAATTAACATAGCAAACTATGATTGGCGTAGATACGCTGATTTGTGTTTGTTACTGAAGCAAACATTGGAAGTCGAGAACTGGGGAAACTATTGACCAACAATAATAGCAATGAATCAGAGAAAATAGAAAAAAGAAAAGCTACAAAGCTAGCCATAAAACACACAAACTGTTCCCAGGCTAAATAATCAATATTAGGGTTTAGCTATTCAATAGTAGCATTGGACTATTTTTTTTTGTTATAATGCAGGGATCTTTACAATGGTTGCTATGGTTATAGCTATTATAGCTATGTTTGTGTTTATGATTATATCATATGTTTCCTCATAGGAGTAGTCCTGCTATTCTCAATCTGAACTCGCTGTGTGCTATCAATTTAAAATCTTGCTGTGGAATAAGCGTGATCGATACCCATCTAATATCTTCTTTCCAACGCGCTCTAAATAGATGAACAATGTAGGAATAACCAATGGAAATATCATTACTTTTGAGCAACAAGCTATACATAACGAATGGAAATAATGTTGATGGCGGTTTTTTTTTCTTTTATAAAAAAAACAAAGCAGTCAGAGAAAAAAAAAGAAAGTTTTGTCAATTTGAAAAAAAAGATCTTGAATCATAAAGTAGGCCAATAAAAAAAACAATTCGGTAGTGTTTTTTATGCTGAAATAAACCAACAGTATCCTAGACTTGAAAAGAAAAACTTTGATGAATTAAAGAAATAGGTACAAATTTGATGACCTACAATAAAAAAAAGGTTACTAAACTCGACTTTACCAATTGGTATTTTACATTGGTTGACTAGACAATCAATGTCGATATATACAAACGGCGCAAATAATATGGGGCATCTAAACGATCCACCAAAAGTTGACAGCAGCAGGCTGTCTATCCTGGAAATAAAATACACACTAAAACACGTTAATACAGAGCTTGTTAAAGCAAGGGGGCTAGATAAATCGGATTCGGGGATTCCAACAGATTCACACTATTTTCCCTGGGACCTGCAAGACGAGTATGAAAAGAAAAGGTGTATAAATTGGCTGCAAGGGGTACTAAAACAAACAATGAAGCTAGAATGTAGCTTGGGGCACGACGACTCTAATGAAGGGAGAAGTGATCCCGATTTATATTCAGAGATAATCGATTTATCAACAAAATTACTCTCTGGGCTTTGCGGGAAAGGAGGTAAACGCCATTTGTACACACACACATCATTTTTTCACTTTTAAATAAGCAAATCCGACACATTATACAAAACAGAGCTGAGCTGATAAAAAAAAATGGGGGATGGGGATTCTAGAAGATTAATTGTGTGTGGTTCAATGTATGCTGTAAAATGTAGTTTATGCGGAGCTAAAATACTGATTTTGTATCATCAAATAGCTTCGGGGTCGAGCCAGATAAGCATTCCGTTTTGGTACGATAATTGTGAAAGGTTCGGCATTACTTTACAGGAGCCTAGTTTTGGAGAGGCGGATGTGGGCTGTATAACGTGGGGGTCCTCTGTTTTATTATCAAGGTGATTGTTTTTCTTATGTGCTCTATGCATACAAACACATATTTGGACATGGTCTCAGTGCTAGATTAGCAGATACGACCAATGTCCAAATATATATATATATAAAGTGGTGGTTAGAAGTTAGCAGTGCTGATATTAGCAATTAGGGATATACTCATACGTTTGATATGTCATTCATCTAGGTGGATAGCGAGAAAAAAGCTGGATGTAACCAAGTATCAAAGTATACTAGAACTTGGGAGTGGTACAGGGCTCTGTGGGGTTGCAGTTTGCAAATCATTAGAAAACAGACCAGACCAGTCCGAGCACAATGTGACTATAACGGACTACTTGCCCTCATTACTTGAGTCGATTGAAAAGAGTATGCTTCACACATTTGAAGGCTTGAAGCCAAACTTAGATACAGGGTTCATGAGCTCCCCCGGTGGGCTTTGTGTTGATATAAAGATTTTTGATTGGTTTTCAATCAATGGGGTTTTGGAGGAAGGTTCAGGTCGCGAAGGGAGCGATGCGGAATTGGTTGCACCGCCTGTAGCAAACTATCTGGATGTGTATAGTGACTACAAGTCAGAAAAATCAAATAGAATACTGGGATTAAAGGAATCTAAAAACTCTTTTGACCTTATCATAGCTGCTGATGTGCTTTATGAACTCGAACACGCGATGATTATTCCAAAAGTAGTCAACCACCTGCTAAAGAAGAGTCTCGAGTGTGGGTCTGGGTCTGGGGATTCAAAGAATGTGAGCCTAGATTTGGGAAAAGATGATGTGCATCAAGATGGAAGGCAGCCAGTATTTATACTTACTGCGCCACTTAGGAAAACGCACTGGTCAGAAATAGAAACGTTTGAAAAGTGCATGGATAGGGAGGGATTTAAACTACATTACACCGAAGACATCAAGATAGAAGAAGATGTTGAAAAGTGGTGCGAAGCAATGCAAACTGATGGACAGATGTCGCCGATGCAAGCCAGAGAAATTATGAAGCTCAATAGCTGGAGTGATGACGAAACTTATAGAGTATACTCTTGGATTAGAGCCTAGACTCGACCTCCCACTTTATCTTGTTCTTAGATGTAGTTATATTACTATTTATGCTTCAGTTAGATTATATATTGCTCCCGATTCGATATCAATAGCCAGCAATAGCTGACAATAACAAATAATAACAATAGTTTTATTATAATTTTAGTCTCATAAAGTAAAGGGCATGGTTAAAAGGTTGTTGGCGCGTATAAATACATTGTTAGTTATATTTATAGCATGTTTTGTGCCTTAATCCAAAGATAAAAAAACGGGTTTAAAAAAAACAAAATTAAAAAAAGTCCAAACAAGTAATATCGATTTTAAAAAAGGAGTTGAAGGTGTGATGTGATTTCAAGCAGCAAATATCATATTTAAGGTGGTTTATTCATCCTCTTCATCATCCTCCTTATCCTCGCTCTCGTCTTCCTTATTCTCGCTATAGATAGATGGTGGATATATCGCATACATTGGTTAGTGGAGGAAGAAAAAACAGATGTCATAAACATTCAATCGAAAGAAAGAAATATAACTTTGGTATGCATAAATTGAGTAACTTACTTGAGCTTCAAGGTACGGTATTCTTCGTACAGTACATTGTTGGTGTAGTCAATAAAGTCTGAGATGTGGGAGCTATTTGAGATGTTTAAATGTTAGTGATATTTAGGTTTTAGTGATATTTAGATGTTGGTGATATATCTGGTTAAAACCGAAAAGGCAGTGGTGGGTTTATGCTTACTTGAGAAGGATGTATCTGAGCAGCCCAAAGTCTGACATATCATCGTTGTCAACTAAAAAGCGTATGTTCAGTAAAAAGGTTGGTTATTTATTTACAGGCGTATTATCGCGTTAAAACACATTAAGACGTAGGTGTCGGTTTAAATAAAAGAAAAACAGGATGAATAGGGGTAGGGGGGGGGATCAAGGCAAATTAAGTAACAGGTATCAGTGCATAATATAATATAATGAACCAGAATAGAACATAGCAAAAACGTTAAGCATACCTTCGACAGTGCCCCATGGGTACCTTCGGACACGGATTGAGCCATAGTCGCCATCAATAACTTCGTCACATCCTACAATTGAGAATGGAACAATGGCCTGGATCTCTTGATTCTCCTCTAGTGTTTCAGGATCAGACTCATCGTCCCATGCAAAGTTGTATATTGGAAGCTCGTAAGTCATGACATCCTTCATAACTTGCAACTTGAACACGGCTACCTCGTCGGTGGTAAACGAGTCAGCACGTCCAATCAACAAGATTATGTTGACAAGGTGTCCCATGCGTCTAATCAATTCAATGTCAAGTTCGCGCAAACCATGACCTGTTGGTGTTAGGAAATAAAGGAACACATGTACTCTGTTGTCTCTGTATTTGGAGTTACGGCGGATTCGGCTTTCTTCAAGCAGAACTTCATCAAACTGAGACTCAACATACTCTTGGATTTGAGTAAAGCTATAGTAGTTAAATTATACCACAATTTTACAACAGCCACAATAATTTACTACCTTTCTTTTAGATGCTTTGCATAGTATATAGAAGAAAAGAAGACAAAAAGCAAAAAAAGAAATAATGAAAAAACAAAGTGCACTGTGGATATTTTCCGGTGCTAATGTTGCTGTATAATCGTGTACTCGTATAAGGCTATTTAACTAGTTACTTACCATGATTCATTATCAACTCCATCGCCAAATCCAGGTGTATCAACAGTGGTTAAGAAAATATTGGTTCCATCTTCAATCATCTGAGTCTCATACTTGTTGAACTTCATTGGCTCAACCATATGTGCCATCTCTGGATCCTCTGGTGGGGGTGATGGAATAACTTCTCTTTCGCACAATGTATTTACAAAGGTTCGTCGACCAAGACCAGAAACACCTAAGCAGTATATAGTGATAGGTTTTTAGAACGTATTGTTAAAGCTAATATAATCTATTCCAAGTAAAAACATCTAGCCTCTGAGGAGAGCATCCAAACTCATTTCTTTGCTTTTACAGCAGGGTTGCTCTATACCCTGCACATGGCAGCGATTTGCCTTGCACAAAGATCAATATATATAGACAGACTTGAAAATAAAGCACCGATTGCTTGGTATAATTGAAATAGTAATAGAAAAGCAATCATAATCAATTCACAAAAACTCACCAACTAGCATAATGTTGTATCTGATACCACGCTTTTCGGTTTTGTAGCGCAGACTGCTTGGTCGTGCAGAGTTTGCAGTAGGTAAAGTTGAAGGTTTATCACTCATCCTTTTTTTAATTAAACGACTTGGAACTTGAAGGGGTAGGCTATATTATACGTGTAATATTACTTTTGCTTGTATATTACTGTTTTTTTTTAAAAGAAAAAAAGTCGTATAAAGCTGAGCAAAAAAAATGCTTTGTTTAACTTGTTTTCTGTTGTTTTGATTCTTTACTAATGCGCTTTGGAATTAACGATAATAGAATCTATTCAACAGCCCAAAAGTTATTCCATTCCCATCAACTGATTTATGCATAACTTGTGAGGTTACAATTAAATTTTAGAAAGTAAACATTAAAATAAACAAAAACTAATCTAGCTTCAGTTATTTTGTCAATGATCATTGGAACTTTTGTCAAAATAAGATTTAATTATTTCGAATTTACATTCATTATGAATCGGATATTGGTTGACACATAGACGCTAATAACTTTTTCTTTCTGCTTTATGTACTTGCTCTTGAAATCATTTCAACTACAATTATAAAGTCTCAGTAAATTATTTATTTTTAAATGGTAAAAACTTTCGGGTTGTCGAATAATAAGGGATAGACTTCATTTAACGCCTTTTTATTGGCTGTGAAATATAACTAAAGCAGCTATTTTTTTCCGTTTTTTCAACTAGTAACTTTACTGTAAATTGTTTCCCAGTGTCTTTATTTATAGCCATTATCCATCGCTGAATTTTTTTTGTTTTTGCATTTGTTAATTCTCGTTTTTTGTACGCTTCTTATTGTACTTTTTTTTACATTTTGATTCTTGATTTAAAATGCTTACAAGCTTTTCGATCTCACGGATTAATTCAATCAGGGAATTGGTTCTGCAGAAATAGCCAATGGTGAAACCAGCTCTACTCTTTGTGCTAAACTTTATAAGCAATAACTCCTTTATTATCTGCACTCTTGCTGCCCCAACTAGTTTTGTTTTTTTTTTCTTCAGTGATTTTTATCAAAGTTGCTGCTAATACTATCTCCACTAATTATTGTTTTATAGCCGCACTAATTAGTGAAAAAAAGCTGATGTTTTTTGTTAAAGATAAATACAAATAGTTTTGTTTTTGTTCTTTTGCTGTATTTTTGACGTTTAGATAATTGGGTGCTAAAATACAATTAATTTAAATTATTTTTGTACCTTCAAACATCCAATATCATTGGTGTTTCCATTGGGCTGCTTTATAAACTGGTGTTTAACTTTTATAGGCCAATGGTCAAAACACCAACAACATCGCAAATGCCTATTGGGCTTAACAAAAAAGAAACTAAAGATGCAAGCCTCCAAACTCCAACTTGACAGCACTTGTTTACATAATTATACCTAAATTTCAAATAAAGTAACGGAAATTAAAACACAGTGTTTGCTGCAATAAGATTTCTTTAGAGATTCTTGAATAAAAATAGCCTTTAATCACAGCATTTAACAAATTAAGCAACGGTTAAAGACTGTGGTAGAAATGTTTACTTGTTTGCTTTTTTTCAAGGTTTTGGTGTAAAAATCTCTGCAGTTTTGCCTTCTAAACTGAGCTAGTGAAAGAAGGGGAGAAAAAAAAAAAAGGATAACTAAGCCTTGAGAAATGTGGGCAAATTATATACACAATACAAGGATTGCACCATCATGAACCAGAAATGGCCACCGGTGCCGTTAACAATGGCCGGTGCAAATATAACTTGCAAACTAAAAGTGGTTGTAGGATACCACCTATAGCCAGGCTATACGTTTTGAAGGTCCCCAACCGTGAGTCCTCCGATATTGGTTTATATAGGTGTATATCGAAGCAGTAAAAGAAAACAGACAAAAAAATAATTGCTTAGCTTCAAGACAAGGTTCAGTAATTGCAGGCTTATTATAAACTGTGCTCATATTTTACTAATGCGAACAGTGTGATTAGGGGAAGCAGATTTCTGCAAATTCATAATAGAGATTGTGCAAAAAATCTGTGAAGCGTAAATTAATAATAAGGTATTCCAACTGACTAAAAGGAAAAAACCGTTTGGTTAAAAGTTAGACTATTTAGGGTTCGAGGTGTTTCATGAAAACAAAAACAAAATATCTAACGCTTAAATAAAACAAAATATCTAGTACCAATACTTTCTTACAGCAACATAAATAAAAGCAGCTCGAACCTTTGCTTATTAAAGCACAAAGTACAAAGTACAAAGCCAGGAAGCTATTTTATTTATTATACATATGCTCAATAGGCCAGATGGATGCTTAGGCACAGATATATTTTGCTTTAAGCCCGGAACAGTTCAATCACGTCGTATTTCCGGTGATTATATTATACCAGTCACTTTGTGATGCTAGCAACATCTATTTTATGTTTACGCACCAGTACTTTTGCATTATAAATCACAAAGTCGTTTATGAAAGATATTGAATGGCTGCAGTTTGTGAGAAATCCTATGTATTGAAGATCATTACAGAATTGGAAGGCAATCATTAAATGTCATTGGTTTTCCGTAGATGTCGTTAAATACGCGACGTGTATACGATTAGCATAGCCACACCAATCCTGCTATTCATTGATTGGCACCAAACTACATTATCAACTATACTGACAACCAGCAAAAAAAAACACCAAACTTTATTCAAGTAAAAGATAAAGAATAGTTGCATGGATATACTATATAGCGTGAGAAATGACGGTTTGGAGACAAGGGAAAGAGTGGCAGAATCTGATTCTTACAAGCATATCCCTGTGTATTCTAAAACAAGCCATCCAGATGAATAGTGCTGTGATGAGTAATTTGATAAAGCTTTCTAAACCTGAAGACATTTTTGAGTCATATACACAATGTTAGATAGATGACTCGCAAGCACAAAATAAAAAGTTGGAAAGCACTTTAAATAAAACGTAAAAAGAAACAAAAATAATAATCAAACAAGGCCATTGGCTATAGAGGCAAGTGAAAAAAAAAAGCCAGTTCAAACTGAAGCCAGTGCTTGGAAAAATAAATAAACGAGACTTTTAATTTTATTCAATGGTCGAGAGTAAATAAAGCTGAAATAGAAAACAAAAAAACATAAAGTTTGCTCATAGATATACTCTTTCTTACGAGATAACGCAACCAGCTTAGTAAGAGTAGTGTATACAAGAGGATCAGAATAGAGATTTATGACAGAGAATTGCAATCTGTTTATTTATTACTTTAATAAAAGAGAAAGAACAGATAAACTGTCAAAAAACCGAGGATTAGCCAAAGTCTTAATTCCTAATCCTTTATTTTTTTAAGAGAAAAAGACGATATCTGGGGGGTTTGGGTTTATAAAAACAAACAATGTCACAAATACATGAACTTTCAAAGCTGTAAAAAAAAAAAACATCGGAACAACATAATAAACCAATCCTAAGCTTCACTTATTTAAAGCAAAACTGTTGGTTGTTGTTGGACGGTATTAATCCAGGCCACAAAAGACAGTTCTGGGGAGTGGAAAAGAAAAACACAAGCTATAGTGTAGTAGTTGGTTACAGTAGGGTAATTTGGTTGCATTAATTGAGAATCCACAAAAGGACTCTTTTAATTGCAATTGGCGTTTTTTAGATTTTAAAAAAGACCAAAAAAACAAACAGGAAAAACAAACAAGAAAATAGTTGAGAATGATAATCATATTCTTAATCGACACGAGTTGGTCGATGGGTCGGCCGTTGGAAGAAATGGTTGATAGTCCAAAGAGCGATATATCAAGTAACACAACAAGAGGAAGGTTGCATGCAGTTCGCGGCTTGAACAAGGCCAGGCGAAGTAATAGGACATACGAAAATAGCAACAACACAGAGAGTAGAGGGATAAAGAATAAAAGGCAAAAAATCGAGGGACCTTCGAGGCTTGATTGTGCAAAGGGGATAGCCGAACAGATATTACAGGTAAGACCAGTAATATTTTACTAGCGACATTATGCGACTTGACAAATAGGTGGGAGAAGAAGAAAAGGGATAGTCAAGTTGGTGTAGATGAATTAGAAGGAGATTTAGTTTAAACGATTGTTTAAAAAATAAAGAGCACTTTCAATGGAAAAAAAAAAGTTAATAGTAACGAAGATTTAATAGAGAAAATGGATGAATGAATGTAGAAACTCGGAAACCAAGGAAATGATAAGTACATGTTGGTTACGTACGACGAGAGTGGAGATGGATGCATAAAGGTGAGATGAGAGCGATAAGGCTGTGCCAAAGGATTAGAAAAGCAAAAAAACGAAGAAGAAGAAAGGCAGCAATAACGAGGACCTTTTGATATATGTGTGCTTTAATCGTAGAGTAACTTAAAGGATTCGCATGAGACGCTGTTGCAAAAAATCAAGGGATTGAGACCGGTAGATAGGTTCTATGCAGGAAACGCGCTATCGATTATTTTTGAACAGCTGAGGTTGATGAGAGTAGCATACGACATTGATACTTATGGACAGGTATTGATGTTTGGTTCTATTTGGTTCTATTTGGTTATATTTGGTTCTATTTGGTTCTATTTGGTGAATGTATGTATATGTAACGAAAGCAGTGATATTTGGTCAGGTTGTTTAACCAAGCTGAAATAAAATGTATTGTTATAGGGGCGTTATCCTATGCTACATGAGCTTACGCATATAATATGGCTGACAGATGGAGCAAGTATGATCAACAGCAATGGAATGCTGGAAAAGGTATGAAAAGTTTGCAAATGATTGGTTGATTGAATTGAAATTATACACAAAATTAAACGAATGGATGCGAGGAGAAGGATTGTGAAGAAAAAAAGTGGGACTGTAAATGAGATGTATAAACGCATATAGTTTAATATCCCGACAAGTCAAACAAGCTGGGTTGATATGCACCAAGAGCCATTTCGATGGGATCAAAGGCTGTTTACGATATTTCTACATGAGCAAGATGATAAGGAGCTGTGTTACAAAGGGACGCGTAGTAGCGAGCATTTGCTATCACCGATGAGTACGGTGATGGGAGGTAAGACAAGGAGGCGAGCGATAGACATGGATTCGTGAACCCAAAACCAAAAGAAAAAAAAAAGAAAAGAGGAATGTTTAGAATATGATTGAGAAAGAGTATTGATTGATGGAATTGATGGTGTTTAGGGAGCGGAGGAATCCACCATGTTGGGTCAATGAAGCAGGCGCAGAGATTGGTGGAGCTTTTATGTCCGCCGCGCAAGCCGATGGGGGTTAAGCCGCCAGTTGGGATTGGGTTGCTAGCGACACCAGGAGTAGTTGTGAATTTTGAAAAGCTGAATAGCGATCCAACGTCAGGGTCGAAGGCAGACACGCGGGTTCTTTTGATGGCACCGGAGAGCAATGTGATAAATAGTCCGTTGGGGGCGAACAGGGCACTTGGACAGGGAGCGGGGGCAGGAGTGGGATCGATGATGGCGGTGAATGGTCTGGTGGGGTACTTTCCTATACCAGAGTCGTTTTGGCCAGATTCGGTTGTTGGGGAAAGCGGAAAGACCCAGGCAAATATGGGTCACAGGCCGGCACATCCAACGCTTCTGTATGGGCAGACGGCAATACAGTGGAGCGTTCCAGCAAAGTTTCCGTTTGACAAGTTTCAAATAGACACAGGGTCAAAGGTAAGCCAGAGCTTGCTGGCAGCAACAACAGCAATGGTGAAGGTAAATGCAGAGGCACCACCACTGTGTTGGCCGGTGTATGTGGCAAATTCGTACAGGGCGAGCAATGCGGGGTTTCCGTTTGGGCTGCTGAGAGCGAACACGGCGCGCACGGCAGTAAATCTGTTTGTGCTGCCCTACAACTTCCCAGCGCTGTTTATACTGCTGCGGAGGTACGAAATAGTGCCAAAGTCGGGGGCGTTTAAGCAGTGGAAGGCAGAGTTTGAGGAGTACCTGTCGCATACGCCGGGGTATTATGCCAATCCGCTGCGGCGGGCGTTTGCTCTATATGGGATGCAGCGAAACCTGATGAGCGAGAGCTACGGGAACTCGATGGCAATGAGTATGCTGCACAAGTTTGTGGGTGAGCAGAGAGTACTGGCAAGAAGAGACTGGGACAGAATCCAGGCGGCCTCTGAGCCTGCAGGCAACGAGCAAGGCCAGGCCAGACCCGACGAGGTTAAGCTACCAATAGTAAACGCGTTTGATGTGCCGCGCAGCAAGCTTCTGGGCTCATTGGAGCTAATGCGTAAGCAGGTGGTTCAGTCGTGTCTCCAGATACAAATAGACCAGAGCAGCGAAACCCGCAAGTCGATTCTGGCGCAAGCCTCAGGGGTTCCCAAAGCATTGCTGCGGCTGGGCGAGTTTGATGGCAAGCAGGAAGGAGTTTCTGCAAAGTCGAGGTATGGAATTGAGTCTGGCGATTTGAACGACTTTTACAACAGGAAAAGACCAAATGGAAGGAGGCTTGGCTTGGCCAGTGCCGACCAGTCCAATGCCTCCAACAACGAAGGCGAAACCAACTACTCGGCCCACAGCGTTCCTATTGCCGTGATGGGGCAGTACCAGGCAGTTATGGCCAAGCAGCAGGCCCAGGAGTGTCGGGATCCAATGATGGATGAAGAAACCTCAAGATTTATCCGCAAAACAATGTTTGGAAATCCTTATCGCCGAATGCCCAAGTCCGAACGGATGTACCCATCACCACCAAATGTCCCCAATCAAACTCTGGGCCAGAGCCAGAATCAAATTCCTAAACTTAAACCCAAGCCAAACATATCCAAATCCCAACCTCAAAAGCCCCAGCTGTTGCCGACCAAACCTCCTCAAAAACCAACCCCCAATTTCCAACCAAATATGGGGCTGGATCTGAACAGTGAACTTGATGGCGAGGCCCAGCTAAATGAATCGGCGATAGACGACGTGATAGTGGATGTAGATGTAGACCTGGACCTGGATCTTAATTTGGATCTGAGCATGGATGATCTTAATCTGGCAAACAACTCGTCCAACGACATTATAAACAGCAGCAGCAGGTTTGGCTGGGTCCAGCAAAGGATGAAGTTTCCGAGGTACAGAACTTTGGTTGGAACCTGGACACCAAACGACCTGTCCTGGAATGTCAACCCTTGGGACTCCAAGCCCACTGATTCTGTCCCTGCCACTTCTAATGCCACTTCCAATTCCACATCCACCCAATCCAGCTCCAATAATTCACCCAATACGCAAACTGACGGCTTAGGTGGCTCTGAATTTGTGACTGCCAATCCAGCTCAAACCACCGCACCAAATTCCGGCCATTCAAAAGCCGACTCCGAGTCTTCAATACAGAAAACTGTCGATCTTTCCGCTTCTGCACCCGAAACCCATCAGGGCACCAACGACTCAAATCTTGCTACAGATAGTAACTCCAGTGCACACAAAGCCCCCGTTCGCTCTGGTCTATCTCAGCTGACCCTTGAGACATCTATCAACCCGGTCCGCGATTCAGCTCATGAAAACAGGGGTAAGCAGGAAAAGGCCGAGGAAGAGCCCAAGGGGGCAGCAGGCGAGCAGGATAACAACGGAGAGGGTGTGGACACTAACAACAATGATGCCCGGCCAAGTTTAGATACTGCCGATGAGGGCGATGGTGGCAATGACAACGGAGAAGGTGAAGTTTCTGGTGGTGCTGGTGATAACGGTGATGATTTGGGTTTGGATTTGGGTAGCCAAGATCCCAAGACTAAAGAAAAAGCTGAGAATGGAAATGAAGATGAGGTTGAGGATCAAAATGTAGATGGAAAGGATAAGGACAAAGGCAGTGGAAGTGGCAGTGGCAGTGGAAGTGGCAAGACAAAATCCAAGCCAGTAACAGGATCTAAACTCAAGACAACTGAAAAGGAAAATGAGGTGCCTGTAGGTAGGGCACAGACAAGGTCAAAGACACTGGGTCCTGACAAGTCCAGAAAGTCCCCCGCTCAGATGAAATCCTACCTGATCAAGCAGATCAAGCTGGACTCCAAAAAGTACAACGAGGCAACAGTTCTTGAGAACATTGCCTTTTTGGACCCACAAACCCCCTTTTTCACAACTGATCAAAAAAAGTCTATTGTGAATGCATGCTTGGCCGCCGCAAAGCCATTGAGAAGACACTCTTTGGTTTCTCACCTCGATGAACTGCTTTCCTCTCTTAATCCCAGTTGATCTTTACTTGCCTTTTTTTTCTTCTTTTTTCTTCTTCACTATTTTATTCTTTAGATCATTCTGTATCATTTTTTTTTATATATCATTTTTTATATTTTTTTGTTATTATTACTATTTTATTTCAAGTTCTGCACAAACATCTACCAATATCTGTGTAGAAAAGGTCTGTTGATAGTGGCTATAGTAAAACTACAACATCTCAATAAAGACACAACCCCATAACAAAGACAATAATAAGCACTGGTTATCAATTCCTACTCGAACACCATTTATAAACTACAAGTGGCTAAACATTGGTTTGCGCTTTTCAATAAAGGCACTCATCCCTTCTTTACGGTCTTTGGTGGCAAATGTCATTTGGAACAATTTGCGCTCGTAGTTGAGTCCGCTTTCAAGTGGTACCTCAAACGACGTGTTGATGGCTCCTTTTACCATTTCCACAATGGGTTGACTCTTGGACGCAATGATGCGTGCGGTTGCGACTGCCCTTTCAAAGACTTGGTTTGGTGGGTACACACCACTGACGAGTCCAGCGGCGTGTGCTTCGTGTGCGGTGAGGTTGATTGTTCCTGTAAGACAGATTTCCATTGCCTTTGACTTGCCAACCGCCCTAACTAATCTTTGTGTTCCTCCTGCTCCTGGAATCGTTCCAAGGTTTATTTCTGGCTGTCCGAAAACCGCCTTTTCGCCAGCGTAGACTATATCGCATATCATTGCCAGCTCGCATCCGCCACCAAGCTAATATTTGTTTATTTATTTGCATAGGTTTAGTTACATTATAATTTTGATTTAATTTAGTCTGGAGGTGAGTTTTTTTCTTGTTTTTTTTTCTTTTTTTTTTTTTTTGCTTGAAACGTAATATGTTTTATACAGTTATTTCCTCCGGTTGTTCCTTTACGCCTATACACACTTCCGGTAGCTATGCTTGTTGCTCATCGCGGTTCTAATCACTTACTGCGTATCCATTTACTGCTGCTATCAATGGCTTCTTTGTGTTTCTAATCCCACTTGACCAGTCCAATGTATCTCTGTTGATCATATCAATCATGGTTCTATCCCCCATTTCCTTGATATCAGCCCCAGCTACAACAAAAAAAAAATTTGAAGAGGAAGAAAAATATATGCAAAGACCGGACCTCGTTACTATTGTCGTGACTTGTTTACAATACTAGCTTGTTCCTTTTTTTTACTTTTTTTTTTTACTCCACATTATAGTACAATACTAGTAAATTAAATATAAAAGAGTCAAACATAAAACCGTACCTGCAAACACTCTATCTCCTCCTGTTATCACAATAGCACCGATAGTAGAGTCTCTGTCAAACGCTCTCAACGCTTTAACCACCTCGTCTGTCAATTGCCCACAAAGTGCATTCAATGCCTTTGGTCTGTTGAGAATAATAACTCCCACATTGCCCAACTCGTTGACAAGAATCATTCCATACTCTACAAGCAAAAAAAAATTATTTATTTTTAATAAAAAGGAAGTAAAGAAAAATCCACAAGCAAACGTACTTTAGTTTAGACCTGAAATTAGACACTATTTTTCATATTGGGTCTTCAGCTATCTTGATATCATATACCAAGTTTGCCCAACACCCTTCCTTTCTCTTCTTTATGCAACAACAACAAAAACAACATTAGTGACACGTGTATTAGGAAAAATATTGCTGTGTTGGTGTTCTTTTTGATACAGCTCTAACGCTATTACTACCATTTACCTAGTTTTGATGCCATTTTATTCCTTTGATTCCTTTATTTCTTCCTTATGTCTTTTTTAAAACCCTGTTTGATTTAATAAGAACTCGACGGAAAAGCGTACGTTGCGAGAAACTGGTGTTGTATTTATACTACATACTATTTATAACATATTCCCTTAAACGCTAAAGCCAAGTTTCACTCTGAAACACTTTACAAAGCTTTACTCTCTAATTTGATTCCAGCTTCATTTCTATTTGCTTGTGCCATTTTACCAAACAGTTTACTATCGCTTGATTGACCAAATAAAATACAAGGAGTGATTTATATATATGGTATTTGCTTTATCCCTTTTTTTCTTCTTTTTTTTCCTTAAACCTCAAACCAGAACAAGTAGATGGTTAAAAATCAAAACAAATCAGAAATTGTGAAACTTTAATTCACTTATTTTACTATCTCTTTAAACCCAAACATTTTAAATCAGAATTAGCCAAATCAGTCATCTCTTGCAAAATACAGTTTCATGTGTACAAATAAATGAAATATCGCAACTCACTTCAGTTTATTTACATTACAGTTCATCAACCATTTAACCTCAAAATTAATGTATATATAATTTTAATTTTAATTTTTTTTCAATGTTTCGAGTTAGGACATTTGGCTTGTTCAATCAATATGCACGCGCCTTACTGAGTTGCAGCTATAAAGCACAAATTTTGACGATGCTAAGACATCTAGCCAACTACCTAAATTAAAATATTCAATGATACTTTATTCTGTAATGAGTCCAATTACGCGTCGTCTGGCACTTTCTTTAGATCTTGTTTGATATGTGAATATCTTTGGATCAAAAGTCGATTCCAAAGTTACAATTTTCAAACAGATAGTCTAAAAAGCCAGATTGAGCATGCTATAATAGTTACTGAACTATCAATAAAGTTTTAGTCACTTAAATTCAGCCGCGGTTAAAGAATATGGCATTGTAGAGTACACCTACCCACTGCGTCTACATTTGGCAGCTTCAGTATGAAATAATATAACACTCGTATATTATGTTTTGGGAAAGTAACTTCGACTATTTTGTATTTGTGTCTCGTTTCCAGCACTATTTTTATGTCCTTTATTTATCTGATTTCTCACTCTACACCAATTATTATTTAGAGCCATAAAAATAAAGCCAACTGTTATTGTATAATTGTTTTTATAAAGAAACAAAGATGGAAACAGAATACTTTGGAAATGACCAAGAGCTGAATATGCTAGTTTCTTTAACTATGCAATAATAGCGGCAATCAATGTAAAGCGTAGGCCTACCCTCGTACAACCAAATACATACTTTTCAAACTTTTACAGGTGTATAGAACGGCAATAATTATTTAAATATCATCTTCGACTATTTATAAACACAAAAAACAAGCTAGCCCTAGAACATCAATACCGACATACTAAATATAGACAATCTCTGTATTGGCGAGACTAGCAAAAAATTCTAACTAACATACAACAGGCACAGCTTAGTTTTGATAATATGCCTTGATACCTTGTTTGAATTGTTTATTTAATCAAATTCAAAAGAAAATAGAGTAACAGAAACACCAAAAAACAAAAAGGTGAAACTGACTATTTCCAAGTCCATCACCGTGTCTATATTTGTTTATCTATATTAAAATATACTAATATTGCATCCAGCCAAACGCTAGACTAGGCAAGTGGCTAAAGCACCTTATATGCCTAGCTGATTACCTTGGTTTGCTTTTCTTCTTTTACTATTACTGGCTTTTTTCTTTTAGCTTTCCATTTTTTTTATTAAAGACAAAACTTCATGTTACACTAATAGTGACTATTAATTCTCGAGGGGATTTGCTCAGCTCTTTTTTTACTTTTTCAAACAGTACATTGACTGGATAGTTAGTAAGAGCAGCTCCAGCTAATAATATTAAAGCTTACTTGTAATAGAGTATTAAAATAGAATAGAACGTGTTCAAACATTCACCCAAACATCCTCCCAAACATCCTCCCAAACATCCTCCCAAACATTCACTCAAACATTCATTCAAACAAACTTGTAGTTGATATTGTTTATTCATATATCACAAGAGAGCCTTGATGGGGCTTTTATTCACAGTAGTTTGTTTGATAATTTAACAGAATTTAATTTTATGTAATCGTTTTTATAAATAGTTGATAGTAAAGCTAAATTGCCGGATACTCAACCAAGGTATATTTACTAAACAGATGGTGATTAGCCAATAGCCACAACCTAAATAACATAATACTAGAAAATCTAATAATAAGACTTAACAAATAAATCCAATTCACTTCAACAGCATTGGCTGTGATATTTTGCATGTATTCTGTTCCAGTATCTATGATCGAAGTTAAAAGCTGAGCCAGTTGGTTGTCAAGAATCTCTCTCGGTTATATGTGATTTTACTATATATATTTTTAATCTACTACTACGAGTAATCATACAAGAATATCGATTTGATGCAACACCTTTTAATTGCTTATTACTTTGACAGTGTTAGGGCTAAAGCAAGATACCCAGCTTCATGAAGCAGCCAAGTACTCAATGTGCCAACATACCGTTTGCAAATGAGGTGCTCTATAATTAAAATCCAGTATGGCTTCATATCTAAAAGCACCAAAGTTGAATTATCAAACTCTAGAGTATCAGTTTCGCACCACACAAAGTTGAAATACTAAGAGTATAGTCAAGAGAGGTTTTATTTATTACCGTGAACTTTTATAGCCGTTTTTTTTTTTAATGTTGTTTGGTTTAATAATACCAATTCCCAAACATTGTATTTTTAAATAACGTGAATTATGTCATAGAACGGTCAAATTCCTTCAAATAAACATGTTATTTATAGAAAATAAATACCGTTATTAAACAGAATTACAAATTATGCAAAATTAACAAAAATATTTGACGAGTTTAACCAAATCAAGTTTAAAATAAATAATCTATTTCTTTCAAATTGACTGCTGTTTAGTAATTGGAAAAAGCTAACCTAAACATTATCAAAAAAAAACTAAAATAAGTTGTACACATGAAAAAATTGAGCAGAGAGAATCGCAAATGATAATGCAAAGCCGTCTTATATAACATTGAATTAGCCTATTTTTTTTTCCTTTAAAATTTAAATGTTATATAACCTCAAGTAAATAAAAAATAAGGAATAGACAAACTTCTTTATTTTATTTCAAACTACACGACACATACGATTAGCATACCAGCAACCTTAAGCATAGCAAACATATAGTAAACACACAAAATGAAAGTTTTATTTCTACACGGATTCTCACAAAATGCAAGCAAGTTCAAGGTGAAGACTCGCGGAATACAAAAGTGTTTTTCGGAAAACGACGAGTTTGGTAAGAACGAAATACTGTATAAATCATATACTCAGCATAGTAAAATAAAGCCCGTTTTTTTTCCCCGAGTTGAATTCTGATTTAAAATGCTTAATGTTGAATAATTGTAACTTTAGTATTTCTTGACGGCCCAATAATCATAACCTCTGTGGACGACCAGGTGACAATATCCAACCCTGTTTCATACAAAGAACCTGTTGTAGGAGACGAAGGTAATAAAGACAACTCACGTATTATTAACTATTTTGGGATATTCTTAATGCTGCGTGTATAAAGTAAACTGTTCTGACTTGAGTTGTTAACGTATTTTTACATCAAAAATCTCACAAATCGAACGCATAGATTCTTCAAGGGCATGGTGGACATTTTTAAATAGAGAGACACAGGAAATAGAAGGGATCGATAACACATTGAAATACTTGGAACATGTGATTGCAACACAGGTACGTAATATTTCAAAGGGAATAATTTTCATCAGTGTGGTTTTAGACATGTTCTAATTACATGCGAATAAAATAAATTTTGATTAGGGTCCATTTGACGGTGTCGTGGGATTTTCACAAGGTAAAGCTTTTATTAATGTAAAAACAATCGGTTTATGCTACATTACTTCTTGCACGAATAGTCAAACTTTGCACTCTAATAGACAGTGATGCAAATGCCACGGTCTTTTTCGAACTAAACAAGTAACGGTTGATGATAAATAGGCGCAATTCTGGGGTCAATTCTATGCTCAATACTAGAGGGGGATAGAAAAGAACACAAGTTTGCTAACCAACCTGCATTTAAGTTTGCAGTCATGATTGGTGGATCAAGACCAACAGCCCCGGCGTTACAGAAATACTTCCAAGTCAAAAAGAAGGCTATAAGCTTGCATGTGATTGGTAAATGGGATACAGTGGTTTCGCAGGAAAGGTCGCTGCTGTTAGCTGAAAGTTTTGTTGATCCAAAGGTTTTGAATTTTGAAGGAGGGTAAGATACCAACACTAATTGTATTATTATACTTGACTATATTATGTTATAACCGCTTTGTCTCAATGGTCAAAATATGTATTAGTCGTCTTTGTGGTATATTACTAACGTTCATTTCGATTTAATCTGTCACTATTTCTGATCCATAGACACATTGTTCCGTTAAATACATCAGTTATTAGAGAGTATAAAAAATTTGTGGATAATGGTGTTAGACTAATATGCTGAGGTTGAAACTAATTAGGTTCAGGTTACATAGCATAAATTTTCCATTTATAATCAACATCTTCGTACTATAGCTTTAAATATATTCAAAATATATTCTTATAAATAATAAACCCTATTTACACCCTCCATAACATCGTACTTTAAGTATGGTTTCTCCGTTAGTACTGGGAAACGTTTAAATAACAACTTTCACAAACAAGTAACCAATACTAAGAGTAAAGAGAAGAAAAAAAATCCAATAACCCATATTCTAAAGTTGTGTGTTTCTGTTTGTTCTAACCAATTTTTTTTTGCAGACATCAGCGTCATGAACTGAATGCTTGACTAAATGGGCATTCTCGTTTAATGTTAATGAGTATCAACAACCTGGGACTGAGTCCGGATATGAACCAAGTTCATTCCGATATAGCAAGATGTTATCATTGTAGATTATTAAGCAACAATCCGATGCTAACAAGCTAGTTGAAGGTCAATTGGTGGGTCAGTCGGAGGACCAGTTGGAGAGTGAACTGGGAGATTTAAAACAATTCAATTGCTTTAATTTAAGCACCAGCATTTCTTATTTGTCAGATGCAAATTAATGGATTTGACCAATAACAAACTGCTGTTTATGGCTTCTAGGATACTCCAAAGCTGAGAAAATTAAATGTAAACAGGGAAATACGTCATTTCAAAATAAAAATCAAAACACACATAATTTTCGACAAAGAAAGCAGCAACCAACAATTGTTTATTGAATTGGCAAATTTGTTAAAGTAGACAGTAGCTTTGTTTATTTGTATTTTGAACTTGCCTAAAACTAGTAACGGACTTCGAGGCTTATTTCTCTAACATCACTAAAAAGTTTCAATACAATCCTAAAACACAATAAAAAGAAATAAAGGCAAGATATACAAACGCTCAAACAATGGATTATAAGTCATCAGAGGGAGTAAATTTAGCAAGCCAGAATGGTGCCAAAGAGCATCACGGTGCACGATGGGAGCCTTATGTAGACAATGGCGGGTATGTCTTTGTAGACGGTGGTTTTTTTTATAACAGTACCTTTCAATACAAATCAATCGCTGGGATTTGCTACGTGTGTTGTAAAATTAAACCGTTTAATTATGTTTTAATTTCCCACCTTCCTTTCTACGTGATTAAATGAAATATATAGTACATCCTTGGCTATTGCGGGCGAAGATTTTTGTATCATTGCATCAGATACGAGACAAAGCGAGGGATATAGCATCAATACTAGATTTGATCCCAAGATATTTAAACTGTAAGTAACCGCATCTTTATACTCATCTGTCAAGTAATAGCTTTGAAGCACGGATTCTTGATTTGGGTTTTTGTTGTGCTTTTTATAATAAAAAGGCGGTTGGTTTACTTGATCAAGAATTTAAATTTAGTTTTTGAAATGTTTGGATTGATAAATAGAACCGATAAAACGATGATTGCGATATCAGGTTATTCTGCTGATGGGAAGAAGTTGATGGAAAATTCAAGACTGCAAATCGAGGTAAATCACTTTTTTTATACACACGTATATACATATATTGCATTTCAAGTCTGATGGGTCTTGTCTGTATTAACACGCAATAAATTTAAACATGATGAATGTAAAGCTTTGTTTAAACTTTTCAGGGTTTATCACTTGCTACAAGCAGCACTTGATTATGAATGAATGAGTGAATGAATGAATGTGCTATGACTAACCAACAACATAACTATGCTACACTAGCGCTATTGGAATAAAAACGAACGGGAGATCCAAGCACCAGCAATAGCTCAGATGTTGTCAATAATGATGTACCAAAAAAGATTCTTCCCTTACTATGTTTTCCCAATACTTGCAGGAGTTGATGGACAAGGTAATTCAAACAAATTTTGTTTTTGACTGCTTGTACCAATGCCACAATAACGTTGGGCTATAAAGCTTTTGTTGTACCTATAAAGTGTTTGTAAAAAAAATTTGGTCTACACAATTGAACTCGAGTAAACCGTGCAAACATGAATAAACACAAAAGTAAATAAAAGCAGAAGGCAATACTTACGTCAAGTGAAATAAATAACTAAACAAATAGGTAAAGGATGCGTATTCTCATATGACCCAGTTGGAAATATGGAGCGGGTTGGATTCCAAGTTTATGGCTCTGCATCGGGCTTGATCCAGCCATTTTTAGACAATCAAGTGGGATTCAAGAACCAGCAAAACGTCGATAAAGATAGAAAGCTAACCAGAAAAGAAGCACTGGACATCGCTATT
Source organism: Capniomyces stellatus (assembly GCA_001661515.1). Lineage (NCBI taxonomy): Eukaryota > Fungi > Kickxellomycota > Harpellomycetes > Harpellales > Legeriomycetaceae > Capniomyces > Capniomyces stellatus. The sequence continues at coordinate 915,085 of LUVW01000013.1, read as the reverse complement.
GATGCATTCACAAGCGCTACTGAACGCGATATATATACTGGTGACTTCTTGGAAATATACATTGTTGACTCCAATGGCATTGAAAGAGAACTGCGCCAGCTCAAACACGACTGATTTTTATTTTATTTTTATTTCTACTATTGTTCCAATTTTGTAGGATTGAGTTCAAGATCCTTTCTAATAGCATACTTTTTCCTTCTTTTTTTTCCCTGTTCATTGTCTTGACTTTAAATTACTCTTTGAATACCAACTCGCTTTTTATTTCAAGCAGAGCACAAACAAGTAGTTGGCTGCAAAGTCGTGTATATGATACAGTGGTGTGGAAGGAGAGGGGGGAGGAGGATGTAATTGTTGTTTATGGAGCTGGTGGCTGATAGTTGTAGACAATACCAATAAAAGTAATATTAGCTAAAACCAAGGTGAATCAATGGCGGTTAATGTCAAATATCAAGTTTTGATACAGTGGTGTGGTTTAGTTTAAATGTTCATTTATTTATTTTTAAAAACAACTAAGAGCTAAAAAGAAAAAATGCTAACCCGTAAAACGAAAGGGTTTAGTATCTAATTTTTTGGTTCTTGGCCAAAAAGTCAGAGTACTCATGGTATGGGTCAGCTGAGAAGTGGGTTTCAGCCCAGAGGTCAGGAGTCAAGAATGAGTAAGTGTTACCAATGGCTGCAAAAGTGGCCTTGACAAAGTTACCCAAAGTCTTGGTGGATCCACGGGAAGTGGTATAACAATCGGTGATACCAGCAAGAGACAGCAACTTCTTTGGTGTTGGGGCGGCAACAATACCGGTACCGTGAGGAGCTGGTACAAGTCTACAGATGACGGATCCACACTTACCAGTAACCTTGCTAGGAACTGTGTGAGGAGCACCAATCTTAGATCCCCAGTATCCACGACGGACAGGAATGATTGAAAGCTTGGCCAAGATCAAACCACCACGGATGGCAGTGGCGACTTCTTTGGAGCACTTGACTCCAAGACCTACATGGCAATCGGAATCTCCAATAGCAACAAAAGCCTTAAAACGGGTACGCTGACCGGCACGAGTTTGTTTTTGAACTGACATAATGTTCATGACTTCATCCTTGAGCTTAGGAAGGAAGTAGTCGACAATTTGGTACTCCTTGACTGGGAGTGAGAACAAATAGATTTGTTCCATTGATTTGATTTTTCCATCTTTTACGAGACGACCAAGTTTGGTAACTGGGACCCAGGCGGACTCTTCGTCATTACGACGTCCACGTCTTGCGCGTCCACGATCACCACCACGTCCACGTCCGCGGCCAAACCCACCACGTTCTAATGTTTAAGAATAAGCCAGTTAATTAGTAAGCAAGTTCAAATTAAACATACCGCTGAATAATAACATAATTAAGTTTTTTTTAAGGCCGGTGTACGACAATTATAATTCGCCTTATTTTATATATAAGTTATAAAGTGTATAGTACTAACCACGATTATCGGCCGGTGCAGAATCAGCCATTTGCTATAATTAGAGTTAAATTGTAAATAAAAATACAAAGGGTTAGTAAAAACAAAGATAGAGATTCGAGTTTCGAAAGCAACGCATCTAGAGCCATATAACCATTGTTTTTATATAATCCTGCAACAATTACTGCAACAATTTAAACCATCAACAAACAGATCCCAGTCTTATTAAAATAAGAGGAAGGGTATGTGTATGTTTCGAATCCATAAGTATACTATACTTCCAACGTGTTACAAGACAATAAAGTAAACGTTTGTAAACTATAGATTCGATTTTCGTTAATGGTGTCGCTACAATTATCGCTTGGATTCACTTCTGGCTCTAGCTTTAAATAACGAATTTACTGATATAACGCTAATAAACTTGTTCACTTACACAATCTATATTATTAATTAAAATCTGTAAATATCCCTACTAAAAAGAGAAGGAGGCCGAACACATTTAGCACTACTTTGCGATACATTAAAGTTTCAATATCTAATTAATTTTCACAGTTGCCATCCATTAACTGAATCTCTTAATATCGGCCTCCTTTTTTTCTCTTTTTTTTTTTTTTAACCAAAAGCTGTTGAGAGTTTGGCATACGTAATCATAATGGTTTGTAGGAAAGTTGCGAGTTTTGTAATTTCAAATATTTAATCTAATGTGACTGGATAAAAAAGCTAGCATTGTAATTGTCGACTTTAATGTCTCCCAGAAATCAGCTGCCCTAGCTAGCTCATAGTGAAATTGACTCTGATTTGTTAAAGAGAACACATTAGCTACCCAATAGACTTCAATCTCGTAGTTTTTCCCTTCCTTTCAATTCCTCCACTTTTCCACTTTTCCACTTTTCCTTCTTTCTTTCGAAAGCTGGTTACATAGTTTCATAAACTACCGAAAATCTCGAGCTTTAAAAGAACGTCCAGGTTCCACTGAAACCTTGAACAAACCACCTCCACATGCTATAGAGCCCACAGTTTACATATACCTCGAATAGTAGACAGTGTTAATCACACTATTACTTTGTATACCCCAAACAGTAGACAGTGTTAATCACACCATTATTTTGTATACCTCTAAGCAAGTTTGCTAAATCTAAAACACGCAACCCCACTCCCATGTAGCATGTAATTTTATATTGCCATTCAGACCTCATTAAACTATTCTGAAGATGCTGCTTTATAAACGGCCGAGTGTATCTCTTGGAGGTGGAGCTGGTATTACATTCAGTACAGCAAAGTGGTAATAAACCGTCGGGTCTCATCCAAGTGGTCTAGTAGTGTGCTTTCCTTTGGTCCGATAGCATTTTATTATTTGGTCGAGGAACTGGTTCAAGGCAAAAGTTTAAATTCAATAACCAAGTGTTCGGTATTTTATTGGTCAACTCCATTAAAGCAAAAATCGGTTTAACAAATTGCATTTTAGTATTTTTGAAATAAAGTTGGTCAGTAAGATTCCAGTTAAGAAAAGTGAAAAAGTGTCAAGCAAAACACAAAGAACTACAGCATTCAAATGGCAAATAGCTAGATTTCAATGAAAATAAAATGACAAAAGTTTGTCGATACTGATTGATTATTATTCAGAGTTGACTGGATAACACAATATTCGAAATCATATCCCGCTCTTTTGAGTTCAACTATTTGAAAATCCGATACAGGGCGTTCACAACATAAAAAGCGATTTCAAAGAAACAAATATAAGGGTATAATGGATAGAGTGCCGCTCTCGTGCATGTATAATGACGATGATTTGCCCACAGAAACGTCATTAAATCAAGTAATTGATTCTACATTTAGACTTTTGTATTGAAAAATATCAAGGGTTTCTCAATTTAGCTGCAGAATGCTACAATGAGAAAAGCAGGCGCTGTAAGCTGTTGTTTTAATATACATATATGTTATGTATTTGAAAATTGAATTCAAAACAATAGGATAAAGTGGAAGACGATGTTTTATATATATACGAAAACGAAGCAAAAAATGTAGACACACCAGTCGAGGACACAAAGTAAACATACGTTATTATTATTATTGTTGTTGTTGTTAATGAGAATATCAAACCAATTCAAAATAAAGTCGTTTGCCAGCTAAAAGATAAATAAACGGATCTGACATAAAATTTATAATTAGCTACCATTTGAAGAAGGATTCGCACATTCGGTACATGTTGATGGCATTCGACAGCATTTCAACTGGATACCAGTCGCTAGACGCATCGCAGCCTTGGTTCGAATTTTGGTGTTTGGAATCTTTGGATTTATTGGATTATGAGGTGACTGAGCGAGTAGGTAAAAGGTATGTGCAAGCTTTACTAATATTTCTGTGTTATTTAGCCAAAACGAAAGGTTAAACTGACGTACTTTTCTTTAAAATCAAACCACAGAGTTGTCGATAAGCTAAAACAGTTCCAAAATAAGAATGGTGGATTTGGAGGAGGGCTAGGCCAGGTATCGCATTTGGCTGCCTCTTATGCAGCAGTTTCAAGTCTAGTAATGATAGGAGACAAGTATGCTTACGAGGCTATAGATAGGTAAATTTAATTATGTTGATTAGCTTTCTGCTACACAGTAAACTCGAGTTAAACTTGAGCAAGACTTGAATGATACGCAATGTTGTCCATGGTTTTCGAGTGGGAGGTAACACAAATAAACAGACGTGTATGTATGTGGTAAAAAAAAAACTGTAGAAAAGCTATGCTTAGTTGGTTGATGGAAATGAAGCTGGGGAACGGGGCGTTTTTGATGCATGAGGGTGGAGAAGTTGACTTGCGGTAATGCTTAAATATAATAATGGATAAAATGCAAAAGTTATGCTCCTGTCAACTCCAGGCAGCGCGTTATTTTCTCCAATGCTTTTTAAAATTGGTTATACTGAAACACAGACCCGTAAATTTTGCCAATTTAGTGGAGCGTACTGTGCCCTAGTGATAGCATCGCTGTTAAATATATTGACCGAAGATCTAGTCAAAAATGTCGGTTCATTTGTTTCAAGGTAAGTGGAGCATATCGACGGGTGAGCGTGTGTCATAATTTGTGTCCATGTACTTGGGATAACAACCAATGCTTGCTTGTATATTTGTACCACATATAGTTGCCAGAACTATGACGGTGGATTTGGGCCAAGTCCCGGCGTGGAGTCGCATGGGGGATACTCGTTTTGTGCTGCAGCAATATTGGATATTATTGATGGGTTTGGCTGCATTGATATCTCTGGTTTTGTGGTGGGTCTTTAACATTCTATTCTTACAAGTACCTCTGTTATCATTATTTATTAGTTTGTGTGTTTGGCTTTTCAACGCGATTTATTATGTACATGTTTGGGTATTTACAGTTTGCGCTGGTTTAAAACTTTTAGGAATGGACTGTAAATCGCCAAATGGCTTTTGAAGGCGGGTTTAATGGAAGGATCAACAAGCTTGTGGATGGCTGCTACTCGTTTTGGGTAGGCGCTATTTTTCCAATACTGCAAAACGCGTTAGGAAGAGATCCCAAACAAGGTACGTAATATGATCTTATTTTTATTTTACTGAATACACACATACATTCTCATCAAACCTAGTCAAATAACCCTAGCCAGATAACCCTAGTCAAATAAAATCTAATTATTATATTTATGCACCCACTCACTAGACTATCTTTATGATCGAGGTAATGGCGGTTCAATACACCATCTTTATTTTTTTTTGTAGTTCACTGTATTTTGTTTATTTAGCATATATATATATATATATATATATTCATATCTGGATTGGCGTGGGCGTGGGCCTGGGCTGTCGGCACGTATGCTTATATCGATATTGGAAATATTTTATGGGTTAGATGCTTTACAAAAATACATTCTACTGTGTTGTCAAAAGACCAGTCTTGGTGGACTGCGAGATAAGCCTGGAAAGTAAGTTTGCTTGATGTTGGCTAATATAAGGATGTGATAGTATTATTTAGCTTTGTTTGGTGTTTGTTTTGTTTTCTTCTTCTAATGATGCTGTTACAATTTTGTTGTAGAAACCGAGACTACTACCATACTCTATACTGCCTTTCTGGTCTGTCATTGTCACAAAACTATGTCGGTGTTGATAAAAGTTTGCAAAAAAGTTTTACAAAGTCGGCACATACAAATATGAATGTGCAGATGTGGGATGAGTTTCCCAGCTCAGTTAGCGTTATAGGAGATCCACTAAATAAACTGGTAAACTAATCATTTAAAAATATCTGATTTACTTTGTACAACCTTTCTTTTTTAAAAAAAGATAACGGACTAATGATCTTATTATCCTTTTATTTTATTCTTTTTTAAAAAAAACATTTGGGATGTGGAAATGGCTTATTCACAGAACTGTACGCATCCGGTCTACAATGTTTCGATAAAGAAGTTTTCAGACTGTATAAACTACTTTTACTAGAGCAATACAACTCGTATTTATTATACCACCAACTAAACCATATTTTAGATCATTATAAATTGTTTATTTCTTTTGTTCAATTTGTTTTTTTACCTCTAAATATATACACATACACATTTATTTTAGTTGTTTGATGTGCGAGAATGCAATGTATCTTTTTTAAACTCATTCTTTATTGGCTGTGGCTGTGCTTTAATAAGTGGAGCTTTGTCAACTTGCATAAAATAAAGTAAGCGAGCATGTATTTTGGGTAGCGCCTAATGAGTGACTTGGATACAGTTATTGCTAGGAGTCAGATAATTATGCTCTATTTGTTTGAGGGTTATGGTTATAATAGATTCAGTTTTTACGCTGATTCTGGGGGAGAGGGAAGGTGTTTAGGAAAGATTTGAGGGTGGTTAAGACGTATAGTTTTAGTTTGAGAATATGTTTGAAGAATTATGTACGGTTGGTTCACAAGTATGTGTTTTAAATGCTTGTTGGGATAATTTTACATGAATGGGGACATCGAACCACTTTGGAGTTGATGGCAAATTAGAGTTTTGGGTTCAAGTTAAATTGCTACGCTTAGTTAATTTGTTGGGAAACATCACGAATTCCCAGGCTTGATTGTTTAGATGAAATGCAAAGCCAAGACAAATGTGATGATAAAGGTAAAAGCAAAAAATGATAGTAAAATCAAAAGCTCTCCCTGGATAGTGGTTGTTGGAGCAAGAAAATTAGAGGCGAAATAGGATGATTCAGAATAATTGAATTTATTGTTTTGTTTGCCTCATTCCTTTACTTGTTGTTTATTCGTTTATAGTTTTCTTCACACTAATTGATGGAAAATTCATAAGAACATATTAGTTGAGGAAACATAAATAGCAATTGTAGGTTTTTTTGTTGTTTTTTTGGTTTATTGTAGAATAATAAAGTGTTGATTGTTTTCTGGCAATTGGATGAAATCTGACTGCTTTGATTTTTCAAGGGTTGATTTTAGATTCTCAAAAAGAACATCCGGTTTCCAAGTATTGTAGCTAGGTTAAAATATATTTTTATTTTCATCAATACTGTTTGAGTCTACTTTGCAGGATGAGTTTACTGAGTTCAATTAGAAGATTTGACATGTTCCCCAAGGTGGAGGAAAGCTTCCAGGCTAGGACCGCGGTTGGGGGGCTGCTGAGTTTGATTGTGGGTGTTGTTATATTTGTAGCGTTTGTTGCGGAGCTAAAAGATTTTTACAGCTACCGAGAAAAGCACCAGTTTGTGGTTGATAGCACGACAAGACATCCCTTTGCAATAAATTTCGATGTTACGGTAAACACGCCTTGTTCCTTGGTTAGAATAGATTTTGCAGACAAGTCAGGTTCAGTGACGGTTGGAAAGTCGACGGTTAGGAGAGCAGATGTGTATTTGGACACGGAGCAGTCGCAAACGTTAATGGAAGACAAGTTGAAACGAGAGGAAGAGGAACATGTTCATGACATTATTAGTTTGGCAAAAAAGAAACAAAGAGCCAAGACGGTTAGGAGAAAGTTTAGAAACGAAAAGCCAAACTCGTGCAGGTTCTATGGGTCAATCAACGTCAACAAGATTAAAGGCTCGGTCCACATTACAGCCTTGGGCCATGGTTACGGAGGTCCACATATCCCACACGCCGTAATGAACTTTACTCACGCGGTTGATGAGTTCTCGTTTGGAACGTTGTACCCGAGTCTTGTAAACCCATTGGACGATACGTTCCAGCTAGTTGAAAAGAACGTGGTGGCCTGTACATACTTTATGAGTGTGGTTCCAACGCTGTACACGGGGATTAATGGGAAATCAATAACGACAAACCAGTACGCAGTGAACAACTATATCTTGGATGCGGAAAAGGAGGAAACGGCACCAGGGATATTCTTTAATTACGATGTAGAACCAATAGCAGTGAACATAACAGAAATAAGGATGCCAATGACCAAGTTTATAATTCGGCTGTGTTCGATTATTGGAGGTATTTTTGTGTCGGTTGGGCTGCTATCAAGTGCATTTAATTATCTGTTTGTGCCCTCAGAGGCAGAGATAAGAAGGTCAAGCGGGGTTGGATACAGTATTTTGGACAAGGAAGGAGCCACGAAGGCAGACATTATGGTTCCTGATACCTTGGCCAACGACAAGAAGAGCTAGTTTGGGTTGATAGGGGTTGTGTTTTAATTATATTTTTTAATTCTAACTTTTTAATTCTAACTTTTTTCATTTTTTTTTTAAAAAAAAGGGGGGGGGGAGGGGACCCGATGACATTTAGTTTGTTGTAGTCGCCTTATGTTTTGTATCTTTGAAGCGAATGACAATAATAGTATGGAAATACACAAAAAGAAATGGCGATAGTTGATGATTGAAATTAAAGATTGTTTGTGAAATGAAATAAAAGTTGAAAATTAATATTAAAAGGATAGAATAAAGAAGAGAGAAGGAATGAAAAGAATAAGAAAGAAGCAAGTGTAAATTGCATTGGTATTGAAGTGGAGTTGAAGTGGGGTTGGATTGGTTGATGCTGGGGAAAGGTAAGACAGGTTTACTGCCAAACAGACCCACAGGCGCCAATGGAGCAATCGAGTAGGCTGTCGGGAGGATCGCCAGCAGTCCGTTTTTTGTCGGGGGAATCAGCAGAGTTGATGGCAAGATTGTGAGTGGATAGGTCAAGGTTGTTGGTGGGTTGGACGATGTTGATGGTGTTTAGAGACGAGTAGCCAACAACGTTGTTCATATCAGCAAAAATAACCAAATCCATGGCAAGAACCGACTCGATAAAGGATTGGTCGGGTTGGTTTCCATGCACAGTCATTTCAAAATCAGTCTGACTAACCAGCTTACAGAAGCCAATTAGGTCTGATGGCGAGTATATGTACGACTGTGTTATCAACGGCTTTCTCAGTTCCATCACGTTTGCTGTTGCATGTGGGTGTCTGTTTAGACTTTCTGCTGTTGGTTTGTTTGTAGTGGTTTGTGGCTGTAATATGTGGTTGGTATCTACTTCCAACTTGGCGTTGCTAGTGTGTACTTTGGGGTCATTTTTGTTTTGGGTTTCAACGTTGAAAACCTCGCTTGACACAGCTTCTGTGCCGCCACAGTCACCCCTATCCGTGCGACCCCCGCTGATTCCAAACTTGACGTCAGTGCATTTCTGGCCATAAAGGCCCTCAAGATGCACGCCCAGCTTGCTGAGCAGCCCAGTCACACTTCTGTAGCTTCCAGCTGGGCTAACCGGGCTGCTAGCATACTCACCCGAGCCGCCGGACTCGGCTTGGTAGCTGTTTTGGAAGTCATACTCAATGTTCAAGGTATCGTCCAGGAAGGTGGCATTGTGGACCTGAAAGTCTGGCGGACTGTAGACAAACAACAGGTCAAGAAACTTGCAGCACCCAAGCAGCACATTCAAGGTTGCAAAGTTGGACGCTTCCAGAACCAGAGTGGTGTTTGGGCCGTTGTTGCTGTTCTTTGTGGGCCTGATATTTATCCACGTGACTATGGTTTTAGCCAGCTCGGTTATTATGACTGGCCACATGCTGCTCAGCCTATCAACGCCCAGTCTACACAGAATCACGCGCAAACACAAAAACACCTCAACCGTCATAATCTCAAACGGATGCGACTTGATCAGCTCCACCAGTCTTTCCTGGATCTGCGGGAATATCGCCAAGTACTGGTCGGGCTGACCTACCCACAGCAACATCGAAACTCGCCTCAACAGCATAGCCCTTTGCAGTGCTTCCTGCATTTTGTTGGAAAACAGGGTTGGTGCCTGCGACGAGCCCAACTTGCTCAGCAGATCTGTGAGTCGTTCTGGTTCTGCAGTGACGCTAGACTGCAGCAGTTTGCGCCACCTCATCAAGCTTGACGAAATTGTTGCTGATATGTAAGGATGCGGAAGCTCGTTGCTGAACAAGTTTCCACCAACCTTGCCGTTTTGCGGCTTTGCTGTTGTTGGGAACGACGAGAATGCAATTTTTTGGACCGAGAAGAACTTGGGATCCATAAACGAGTCCCACACTGGTCTGCGGGCGTACTTGGCTAGGCTGGCTATTGAGTTCAAGCAAACCAGGTTGTCAAGAACCAAGGTGTAGATCCTAGACCCTTGATCCGAACAAATCCAGTCCACTTCCCCTCCACAAACACACTCATCTTCGCACAGCCCCAGACCCACCCGCTCTCTGCCAACAATGTCTTCGTTTCCTTTTGCTCCGCTGTTGAAGCATCCAATACTGGAAGTGAAACTCTCTTCTTTTTCAGGTGTAGCCAAACCACGCATTTGTGCTTCAGGGCTGAGGTCAGTCAGGCACGATGCATGTGTGGTAATGGCCAACACCCTGAACAATGGACCTGCAACGTTGGCGACAAAAATGTTTGCTAGTTGCAGCTGGTTGTTGCTGCTGGGAATCAGTGTCTGCAGATCACTGAACACATCGGTAGCCAAGTACATTAGAGTCTGCTCTGTGCTGTCGTCCTCGTTGAACCAGTACATTGGCTCCACCAACCCTAAACTTCTATACACCATCAGTTGTGCGCTGTTCAACGAGTCCAACCCTGTTTTGGATTGTTCCTCGATATTGGTAAAATAGTTCCAGCTCAACAAGTCGGTGTAATCTTGATCCTGACTGTCATTGCTTTCATTTTCATTCTGATTTTCATTATGGTTGTCATTCTGATTGTCATTGCTGCTATTGGCGTTTGAAGGGTTGATTCCATAGTTGAGGCAGGACTTGCCTTTGAGAAGCTCGTGCAGGTGTGGCAACTTGCCTATTCTTCTCTGCCACTTGGTGCTTGAAATAGACTTTCCAACAATGTAAACCACCTTTTCAACAACCTTGTACAGACACTCTTCCCAGTGCTCCATCAGCAGCACTCTATTCATTCCGCTGCCAACAACAGACTCTATATAACTTATCGACGCCTTCGCATTGGTGCTGGCATTTGTACTGTCGCCAAAAACACTTGACGATGTCTGGTGCATTGAGCTTTTGCTGCCAGCACCGTTGTTCAAGGGCCGTATGGTAGCTGAGTTTCCTTTCTTTGCCATAAACACCAACACTCTTGTCAGCGATACACAAGTCCGCAGTATAAACGGAATCCACGCCTTGTTGGCGTTTGCATGCGCCTCTGCTGCTTTGAAGAACAGCGCTGCTGCTCCTACTAGCGAAGTAAACCCAAAGTCTGACACCTGCATACCTGAACTGTAACCAACTCCTCCGTACAACATTGACCCAAACCTTGGGTTATTTGTGCTGTTGGAACCGTTGGTACTGTAACCGTTCAAATTTGCGTTTACCTTTGCCTTTGTTCTCAAATTTGAATTTGAATTTGAATTTCCCACCAGATTGGAATTTGGAAACAAGTACGACTGGTTGTTGAAATTTGGGTTGGAAACTGCGGATGTCCCCGAACTGGTGCTGATCCGTGACTTGCCTGCAGTCAAATTGCTGCTGTCGTTTCCTGCACTGCTATTGAAATTTGTGTTTCCTGAAAACTTGTTGCCGAATGACGGACTGAACGCGTCGCCAATCGACATTGAAACCCTGTTTGATCTGATCGGCATCGTTGACTTGGTCTGCACAGCCTGTCTTGTCCCCAACCCTCCCTCAGCACACCTGTACTGCAGCACCAACTCAGTAAACCTCAGCAGTCCAACATCAGATACCAAAGAAAACTTTGCATACCCTGGCACCAGCTTTTCAGCCCCACTACCATCACCACTACCACCACCACCACCACTGCTTCTGCTTCTGCTTCTGCCTTCGCCTCTTTTTTTACTGAAAGCACCGGATGTTTGCGTGGTGACATTCGCTGCTGTGTAAACGGCAACCTTGCTGTAGTTCTGCAGTCTGTTTGACATCACAGTCAGCAACTCGGAAACAAACAACACGCTGCTCGTCAGCCCGCCACTGGGCAGCATATCACTGCCTGACTCGTTACCCAGCCCGACCCCCGTCTCGCCGTTGTACATGTTCTCATTCAGCATGTCAAAAAAATCAAAACTCGCTGCGATTTCGTTATGCTTCAAATGCTTACTAATCAGGTTTTTGTACCTGCCTATCTCCACCTCATCCAGCATTACTCCTGATGCTCCCCGGTCAAGGTTTGGTGTTCCCAATGTCGACGACTTCCACAGTGCCGCCGATCCCATTCTCGTGTTTCGGCGCACTCTCCTCTTGCCCAGTCCAGCCGACCCCATCCCCCGACTATGCTCCAAGCTCTCGCCCTGAACCTCGCAGTTCAACGACAACATCGCCATGTTGACTGGATGGAAAATCAACGATAGCCAGTTGTTGTAGTCCCTTTCGTAGAACTCTGCAAATGCCAGCGCCACCTCTGTTGAGTTGAGAGCCCATAACTTGGCTGTTTTGGAACTGATTATGCCCTTCAGCTGGCTATACTGGACAAGCAGCTGTCTTGTGTCCCCCCAGCTCCCCATTCCTAAATTCATGTACAGAACCTCCTGCTTCCCCTTTTCTTGACCCAGAGCCTGGCCTATTTCGCCTGAATTTCCGCTAGACAGCCGCCACAAAAACACCAAAACCGCAACATATCTACCTAGAGAAAATTCCACTCGCGAGCCAGCTCCATCGCCTGCTCTTTCCATAACTGTCCTCCCAGCCAGCTTGCTTGCACGCCTGTCATTAGCCTCGATTGAATGTAAGAACAATCCCCCGCCACTCTTCTCTTTCAAAACATCCACCAGCCAGGGCTCCAGACTCTGCATTGTTGCTGGCACCAGTTCAAAGTACGAAATACACAGCCCAAGCAGCTCTCCATAAACATCCACAAACAACAGCTTCAAGTGTACATTGAACCCCATTGCCTCACTCTGTTTATTCTCTCCCCCAACCGCTCCATTATCGCTCTCGCTTGTTGTATTGTATTTGCTTGTTATGATTTTTTTCAGATTTATAGTTGCAGAGTTTACAAGGATATTTGATATCACTCTAATCAACGGGAAAACAAAGTTTCCGAATGCTGGAAACAAATCACTACCATTATCCTCTATGCCTTCATTCCCGCCCACTTGAACTTGGACGGCTGAGTCTCTAATGTTATTTCCACCGTTTCTGGCCAAATAAACCCTGATGTTTTCCACAACAGCAACAACACAGTCAAACCAGGCCGATTGCAGTAATATCTCATTCTCATTTTCATTCTCATCTCCAGTTCCATCTTTAATTTCACTCTTATTCCCAACTATGTCTTTCAGGCTGTTATTTATGTCGTTTGTTTTGTTTGCTTCAAAAAACAAAACTGACACTGGAACCGTTCGCAGCACTGACCTTGTAAACGCCTTTGATGCAGCCATATCAACAAACACCAGCTGCTTACCAGCATTACCACTACAACTACCAAACGATTTTCTAGACCCTAAGCCCAAACCCACGCCCACGCTCAACTCCGGGCCCACGCTCAACTCCGAGTCCGAGTGCAAGCCACACCACTTGCAATTACAACTAGACATCGCCAATCCCACAAACCTTGTTATCAGCATCACAGCCTTCCCCTGAAGCAGCTCTTTTTTTCTTGCTTCAATTTTACCTGCCTCTTGTCTCATTCTATCCAACTTGCTCTGTTTCTTGCCAAATTTGTGCTTTACAATATCCTTTTTGCTGTTTGTTAGTCTTACCATCTGCCTGACCACTAGCGCTGCTGTTTCGTCAGATACGACTACATATCTGCATCCCTCACTTGGCTGCACCACAGCCTCCATCAACTCAAGCGATGCAAACTGGATGCTGGACACCGACGTACTCGGCTTGTACTTGCGCTTACCCTTATTAGCCTCACTACTGCTCACCACATCAATAACCTTTTCTGCATTTATTTCCCCACTGACAAACAAGTCGTGTCCATTCGACTTTTCAGCTTGCATCAGCGGGATCAAAACAAACGCAATAATATCGGCCCACGATTTCGGCTCAAATTTCTTCTTTTTTGTATCTCCTGGATTATCCCTCAACACTCCTGAAAACTCCCTTTCAGTGCCCTGCACCCCACCAACCAGATTTGCGTCAAAGTTCCACCACACCTTATTCCACCACCCAAACCCAGCCGGTTTGCTTTTCAGCCAGTGCATTGATCGTTCTCCACCACAGTAGACTATCTGGTTAATCAGCTTTATTGTTGATGTTATGCTCCCAATATCAACCCCTGACATCACCACAAACAAAGAACAGTCGATTTTCTCCAAGCCCTCTGACATGATATTGTCCTTGTCCTTGCCCTTGTCCCTGCTTCCGGTTTCTATCTCATAGCTGTCTTTGACGTATACCAGGCTCTGTGACACTTGAACGTACAACAAATGGATCAAAGGAATCAAAACTACATCCAAGTTCGCGTCGCTTTGGAGCCACTTTCTACCTAAAACTGACCCACCATGCACCTTTACGCGCTGTTGGTGCGCGTTTCGGTAGACATCTGTGTTTATTGTTGGCGATACCGAGTTCTCCAGTACATTTACCAGCATCGGCAAGTATGGAAACGCAGCCGCCAAGTTTCCAGTTGCCAACTCCATGGTTCTGGATATCATATAACCTCTTTCAACTGCCTCAATGTTGCCTTCAACTGGTTCCACCGTGACGGCCTTGTAGTCTGATCCATACATCGTTGTCCAAAAATGTACAAAAGTGTCAACAAATTCGCATGTACACTCCTCCTCGTACCCTGTTTGCTGAGCCAATTGTAGCACTATTTCGCCTTCTCCAAACACCCCTCGCAACGAATCCAATACTTTTACCGAGTCTTCGCATCCAGGAGTTCCAATAAATCTCCATAGATTCCTGATAATCACACCCAGAACCGTTATCTCGCATTCCACATCTCCCCCAGTCCCAGTCCCAGTCCCAGTCCCAGTCCCAGTCCGAACTTGAATAAATGACAAACCTCTTTTCAAGTCACTTTTCGAAACCTGATAATTCAACCTAATGCACTTTAGCAGTGTTGATATTGAAGCATCTACTTTGTTGTAGTCGTTGCTTACAGCGGCTAGCCTACACAGAGACTTTATATACGTCCTATCATTGTCAAAGCAAGGGTCAGTGCCAGTCTGGGGTCCGCCTTCTGAGCGTAACGCACTGGTCTCGTTGGTGCCAGAAAGTCTGTTTGCATGCTCAACTAGCGATGTCAGTAAAAAGCAAGAATCCTCAAAGGCGTTGCTGTCGAGATTGTGCGAACACATCAGCTGCTTGATCTCCTTCAACGACGCGTATATCAGCCCATGTCCTCTCAGAGCCCCATTCTTTGGCTCTGGCCATGAAAAGGCCTGAATCAGCGTTTCCTCCTGCTCAACAGTCCTTTGCTCACCTCTTTCCTGTGACTTGAGCAGCTCTAGCGTCTCGGCAACCCTGTAGAATTGCTGGACATACTCTAGTGAGTCAAACGACTTGTCCTGGATCTCCAGCAGCTCCTCCTTGCTCGAAACACTGCCCAGAAACTTGCCTGACAGCCGCATAAACAGCCTGACGGAAACAGCCAGCAACAGGTGGATGATCTCTTGTGTCTGGACACTTCTTTTCATTGCTGATACACTGCCAGCCAGCGAACACACCGCAAGAAACGCCATTGGTATGTGAACTTGCAGTGTTTCCTCTTCATCCGACACAAACAAATCAACAAACATGGCAAATGTGCTCAAGTCTCGCTGCCACTGCTCAAGCTGTCCCGGGTCGTCCTCGGCTGGCAGGCTGCGAAACAGCAAAGATATGGCTTGTGACCACAGGAACATTGGGTACAGCATCTCAAACAGCATCCGCGCCGCCTGTTCTGTCCGGCTGTCAGGCTTCCTTCCTTGCTGAACACCCCTTTCAACCTTCACCCTCAGCGTCTCGATTGTGTCCAGCACTACAGTTTGCAACAATGGCTGCGCTACATCCGTCTTGTCCATAAGCGAAACCAATGCCCTGAACAACGCCGTATGTTCTCCCGAATCTGTATCAGCTTCTGCAAGGCGCCACAGCCACCCCTTCAGCATCACCTGCACATACTTTACTGCATTCTCAACAAAATATCTCTGCTGCTCCACCGGCGTCTCTCCGTCCCCCATCCACCATCCGTATATCCGCCGGTTCAGCGACATATCCTTCCTCAGCACCACCTCAACCACCGCTCTCATCAGCTCCACAAGTTCCTCTTCCCCCAGAATTCTCTTATCCAGTCGGAAGTGCGTAATCAAAATATCTAACGATGCCCGAACCGTCAGCGGGTCTTCGTCTTGCAATGTCGCCGTCAGTCCTGCCACCACCAGCGTTTTATCCCTCCCCATTACCTCAACTAGTTCGTCTTCCGACGAAAACTTTGGCATAAGCCTCCCCAGAACCCTCAGACCCGCCTCTCTTTGCCGAGGCGCTGAAATCAGCACCAAAAACATCGTTTGGAAAAACACCATGCTCGGAATCTTGTCCAACATCTTGCTAAATATCCCTAAACACTTCTGTGACGTCTCTGTTTTCTCCTCATCAAGCCCAGACAAAACTGCTGTAATGAACCCCTTCAAGTGTTCCCTCCTTTTGACTATCACCGGCATAAGATACTTTCTCATCAAATCAACTGCCTGATCCTACATTCCAGTTCAGTCCATCCCATTTCATTTTTTATCTCAATACAAAATATACTATCATCACTCAAGTTTATCTCATACCAATTTCTTTTCTTTTCTTTTCTTTTCTTTTCTTTTCTTTTCTTTTCTTTTTTTATAAAATAAAATAGCCTTGATGAAATATTTATATATATATAAATATATCCTACCTTTACACTAATCGACGCATGTCTGATAAATGGAAACAATCCTGTTGCATAAAGCCGCAAATCAAGTGCCAACTGCTTTTGCCCTATCTTGTCAAAAATTTGCTCATACATCCGCAGTGCTTTTTGGTGAACCCCTGTAGGCAGTGCCGGATTCAAACACTGCGCAAGTCTTTTCGCCACTATTTCTTTTTCTGGAATCGCCGCAAAGTTTTCATTTGCTTCAAAAACTCGTCCCAACTTTGATAAAAACGCCGTGATATCCGCCCACTCTGTCACATACTCAAATGTTTGCAGATTTTTTTCCACCAACTGGACATATTTTTGATATCGCGGATCGGATGCATACTCTATTTTTTTAACCAATTCACCCAATTATTACTATTTTGCCACGTTTTTCCACCTGAATCCCAAAATATCTCACGACGCCTTCCCCCCCCCCTTTTTTTTAAAAAAAAACAGAACAGAAGCTAATATATATATATATATGCTGCCATATATGTATATCAAAGCTATTTGAAATAATCAACCCTTAAAATGAGATGTTGAAAAGTCATCTCTTACCTAAAGCTTTATCAATGTATTCTGGTGATGGAGACCTGGCTCTTTGCGCCCCAGAGTAGTACGCTTTTTTTGGGCTCAATGAATCCTTTGCATTTTTCTCGTCTTCTTCATTTCGACCACCATCCTCCCCAACCTGATCCATACCCCCTCCTAAATCTAGAATTACCCCCTTCCCGCCCTTTTTTGGCTTCAATTGTTCGCCCATCACTATCCTCACTCTTTTAGCTTTACTTGATACTACTTGGCTATCCTCTATTTTACTTATTTCTTCGATTTTATCTCGCAATTTTCCGAATCCCTCTATTCCCTTTTTTTCTAGAAATAGTAAACAAGCAGTTTCCCTAATTGATAAAGTAAAGATATTAGTACCCAGTCCTCTTACCTCATTTGCTGTTATTTAATCCGGGTGCTTTCCTCTACTAGTTTCTACTTTTCTTCTATCAATTTTTTCTTTTGCAATTCAGCTGTTTATGCTATTTACCTTTATTCTTGTTTGTTTATACTTCCACCTTTTGCCTTTTGACTTTACTTTACCCTTTTTTTTAATATAGCCAGTATATTCTTTATACCAATATCGTTACTAATTGATGTTGAAAGTTTAATAAATAAATGTTTAATTCTGCTTGGATTTAAATTTTCGCTTCCAAACACTTTTTTTTGCTGTTTACACAACTGTAGAGAACTAACCTTCAAATTTACACTTAATTTGAATTAATTTACAAAAGAATCTGTCGTCTTGTTTGAAAGCCTCATGACAGATGCTTTTAAAACGGCAATAGTTCGCTTGGTATAAAAATGTGTCTGAGCGGAATTTCAAAGCTAGTGCTAATAGGCGAGCTTGTCAATGACAGATATCTAGTAATCCCAAATATGTTTCGATTTTTTATCTCTTCTCATTTCTTGCCTTTGTTTATTTTACATTTTAACTACCAACTTGCGTTTACATTTAATTTGCTTGCAATAACGATCAACAATTAAAATCCGTCATTATTTTAAGCCAATACTGCTGACCTTTTTCCCACTTCGAGTCGGTTATTGATTGGTGAGCGTGGTCAGTTTAATTATTCCAGCATTTTTTTTTTAGCCATTTTCCTTTTTTTTTTTTTTATAGATATATTTTCCTTTGCCTTTGTTCGAATTAGTTGTTAGTGTTTTAGTATAGTTATTCAAGTTTTAGTGGCTGTTTTCTTTATTGAGATATTAAATTCAAGCCCAAGTACGACTACGGTTATTTCTACAATAAAGTTAATCTAGTTGGTTTATCTCATAATACCACAATGCCTTTATTTTTGTTTTTACTTTACTTTAATTATATTATATTATGTTTGTTGAAGTAGACCAACTCATTTAAAATCACAAAAGTTCAAACGTATCATAATTGATATGGATGGGTGATTAAGGAGGGAGGGGGGGATATAGCAAGTGATAGCATAAAGCTTCAATTCACATACCTTGAAACGTTGTGAATTTCTAAATTGTCAGGTATATTTGTATATAAACTCAAGCACGGGCTTCAAATGTACACACATAACACTTGCATAATATCACCATTGTTGGGCTCAAAAATCAGCTGGTCTACTATCTATCGAGTGCAACACCTTGAAGCTCGCTTTTGTAGTTTTGAACATTTAAAAGCGCGTTTATACAATATTTAATTTATAGTGCATAATTTTTTCTCAACAAACAGTGAAATTCTTTGGATTACATGGTGACTTGAGTTGCATAGTGTTTGCATTAATAGTCTGGTTTATATAAAACCCATTTTCTTTTTTTTCTCTATTAATTTCACGTCGATACAGCAAAACTAAAAGTGAATGTGTTTCAATGTGACAAAAATACAGTCCGACTTGAATTAAAAAAAATCTATTACTAATAATACTCCGTTTTAATGACGGATTATTTTTGGTTTATTTACTTGCACAACTAATCAACCTGGTTCAACAAAACTCGGAATTGGTTTTGAGCACCAGGGTTTCAATTTCGTTTCACTTTTGATTTTCTTGAACATCCGCATTTTAGTGGCTAAAAAATATTGGAAGACTTTACGATCTAAATTGGAGTTTAATTGTTATTCCAGTTTTTAATCTACTGGAACTAGAAACTTCAAAAAGATGTTAAAGAAAAAATATACGAGATCACACTTTAAATACATAGATTTCACAACCAAATTGGAAGTAGATTTGTGAGGAAGGAAAAAAAAACATTTCCTAGTTGCAACAATGGAGTAGGTCAGTTTGTATCTTTTTAAAATTGATTTTGTGTAGGTTTCAAGGATTAATGTGATTTTAGCCATTACACAACGAATATAATTGGGAGGGGGGGGGGAAGGTTTATGGCTGAGTGAAAATGGAGATCTTGCATACTTTCTGAAGCAAAATTGCTTTATGTAAAGCTTTCTTGTTAAATAAAACAAAACTTTGTTAAATAGACACATTATGTAATATCTGCGTTATTAAGCAAAACAAACACTATAAAAAAAAGTATTTGACATTAAAACTGTGCAAACGGAACAAGCAAAGATGAAATAGAAATTGTTTTTTTTGTGTAGCATTCATTCCAATAAAAAAAATGCTCTTTTATTACTATTTAGTAGAAACTAAAATAAAAAGAGCTTTTGACTACAAAAACCAAAGCTAAAGCCAAAAGTGAAAGAAAAAAAACATTAATGCGGCTAAAACCCTACATTGGTAAAAAAACAAATACTTTAACTCACACTCGCTCTCATCAGTGAATTAACCTTTTTTAAATATATTGGCCTAGTTTATATACTAAAAAATACAAACTGTGCAAAAAAGAACTGGTTTGTGCGTTTAATTGATCGTAAAGGTATAGATATATTGGTAGTGACCAAACTTCGTTGAATTAATTCGATTTATAACTATTTTTACAATAGGAAATCAAGAATAAATTAAACGCAGTTCCAGAAATAACTCAAATATCAAAGCAAACAAGTTTAAAATTATCCCGTCATACCCTAGCTAATTGTATATCTGCTGTACAGTGTGCAATAATGTCCGAAACAGGCAACTGGGTGCTGGAGAGTAACGAAACAATAGCAGACAGATATGAAGAACAGGGAATAGACAAAATTAGTGAATGCAATAAAGGTGTGGATATTGGCGGTAGCTCGGATAGAAGCTCAACACATATAAGCTGCAGCACAAAAGAAACAAACTACTCCGAGCTAAACCACTCCTACGGAACAATTGTATCAATGGAAAAAGAAGATATTCTAGTGAACGGAAAGGTGGTTGTGTTTGAGGACAAACACCACTTTCTTGGGGAAGGACGTGTGTCGAAGGTATATCGAGGGAGGTTGTATCCCAATAACGTTGATATAACTGCACAAAATTACAACGAGTTCAGCTACATGGAATGTGCCGTCAAAATCGTCAACATGAAAGACGAGGATGCATTTGAGCTAAGTTTGATAGAAGCATGTGCATTGGACTATTTAAAAAACCACACCAGCTGTCAAAACCTAAAAGAAATAGTAAAGTTGTATGGCATAGCAACATTATGCCCAGAAGAAAACGTACCAAGAATAACAAATGGCACGAAAAATCAACACGACAAAAAATCGCTTGGAAATGGGAACACTCCACAGAACAAACAGCCGACAGTCATGGATATCGATACTTCATCTTCTATAATAAAAAGTGTGTACGAAAAGCGCACCAAGTGGGCATTGGTCTTTGAAATATATGAGAATGGAAATTCGTGGGACTGGCTGACTTCCCATCCAGAAAGCATGGGTTCAGAGCTTTTTTGTAGGTGGAGCAAACAACTAGGCAAGGCATTGGAATCCATACACAGGGCAGGTGTCATTAATAACGACATAAAACCACACAACATCATGGTACGACGACAAAGTATATTCGTATTATACTTTAAATAGCGGCTCTGTTTGCAAAAAACAAATAACAGTAATAACCAACAGCTACTGCAATATTCACGTAAATAAAATCATAGGTCACCAAGAGCCTGGAAGCCCGACTATGCGATTTCTCGACAGCGTTATTTTCCGATGCCGCGTTGAAAAGACTTGAGATGATTTATGAATTTCCCATTTCTGGGCTATTGGCTTATGGTGATATGCCAGGCACAATCCCTTACTCTGCGCCTGAGCTCTTGATAAAGGGATACAATGTCTCATCCTGTTTGAAGAGCAGTGCCGATAATGAAGCAGATTCAGATCTTGGGATTGACCTAGAAAGCACCAACTTTGGTAGCTCGGATATCTTCTCTTTGGGTGTTACACTATATTCTTTATTTGTTTCTGGAAGAGAACCTTTTTCCGGTGTCACCAATAGCGTTGAAATGCTGATTCTTGTTAAAAGAGGCAATTTTTGGGATTGGGAACAGTCAAATATTAGTTCAGGTCTAAGGTATCGAAGTAAACTCAATAGATCCTACACTGTCAGCCTCAACGGGTTCCTTAAAAACAGCAATTCTGGCGACTTGTCTCTGCTTGAAAAAATAGATAGACCAAACTCAAAGACCATGGCCAAGACCTCACTACCAGATCTTAGCACCAATACAAAGCTGGACGGCATTCAAAAACCACAAGATTGTACACTCTCTCCAAACAAGAGCGCCGAGTTGGGGTCGAATGAACTCGGCATGGGTTTATCTCATAGCTTGTTTGTCAACGGCGAGAGTTTGCCCAGAAGTGCGCTGGAACTTTTAAAAAAAATGACGTGCAGCGACATTCAAAAAAGGGCAAAGCAGAATGACTTGTGAACTAACCACCAATTCATACCCACAATCTCCTTGTTTCGCACTCTCTTTCCCACTTTTTCTGTATCTACTGCTGTGCCGAATGTATGTCCCAATTTCAATGCCGCATTGCTTTGGCTGCTACAAACCTCAAATATTTTAAGTCTAGATCCAGAGTCGGATCTATACCTATAATTGTATATTTGTATTTGAACTTGTACTTGTATTATAATTCAAAATTGGTTTTATCATTAGATTTACATTTATATTATTGTTTTCCTTTAACAATACTCTTTTTAGTTCAAAAGTAAAAAATAAAATGAAATACGAAAACATTGTTATAGGCATCTTTTGCTTTGTTTTTGAAGCCCGCAACCAATACAACATGTGATAATCAAATGCTTACGGAATACTGAATAGAATGGTGTTATGTCGACTTGAATAATAAATAAACCAAGTATCTGAATCATACTGCGAAAGCTGGTGTCATTTATTCTTCTGCTGATAAAAACGAGAATGTGATGGACCAAATGGGACATATATTAAAATATCACTCATAACTCAAATTCATAAACTCAAACTCATTAACTCAAACTCATAACTTTATAGGTTCATAAATTCATATGTTCAAATTGTTTGGCAAATTTAAACCACGCACTTAAAAATAGTACATGCATCCTGTAAAAACAAGAACAATCATTAATGAGGTACATGGAAGCAGGTATCAGGTGATTGAATTTCTCACACAATGTGCCCTGTCATTAAACCCTGCCCTTTCAGTATATTTCCCACGATAAAAAAAATCTAGTCCTTGATTTTGCTAACGTTGTTAAATTAAATCCAGTAATCAAGTGTATCTACTGTTTCATGGGTTATTTACAAGTTGGAAAGAGAAAAAAACGTAACAAAAAAAAAAAAACAAACATATTGGACTATAGTTCATAGATAAACACTAGTAAAAGTACTCCGCACTTGCTTCTGAACTATAAAATGTGTGATGTTATATACAAATAGTAGTGGGTGATGACCACGCTATCAGTTCTTGATTAGAATGTCGTTGCATGCCTTTTCGTACAGTGGAAGCGAGTATGATATGTCATCCACCCAGGCCGGCACGCAGTATACTAGCGCCTTTGAAAAATAGACAGCACTTTTGTTGTTGTCAAATTTCAAGGCAATTTGGCACAGCAGGAGGTGTCTGACTGATATGCTATTCGTCTGGAACTCCTGTAGAGGCTCTGAGGTCATTTTTGGAAGATCTATTTCCCACGTTTTTACCAAATTACTTTCTGCGTCTTGTTTAGTATAAACAGCTTCAACAACTTCGGAACTGCCGAGCTCTGCTGGGCTTGAAAAACAGCCTCCTTTGTTTAAATATGTGCTTGCTGATGGTGAGCCCTGAGGGTTTTTGAATCTACACACATTGGATCCAAGAACCCTTACCTCAGTACATCCCACATTTGAGCAGTGGTCATAGCATTTGACCTCCTCAACGATTTTCACGATTAAATATGCTATTCTAAACATGTTTTCAGAGTTTACTCTTAAAGTTGCGTTGATGTTGCCGTCAATTCCACTGGATCTTAACACCTTGGAGTGTAACATGAGCGACATCTTCAAATCGACTTTGCTGCACAATGTCAGTACATGTTGATACTGGTCTATATTTGCGTTAAACAATCCTTTTGTTTTGAACGGCACTCTGCAAACAGTAATTGGGACCTTTGTTTTGTTTTTGTCAAAAATACCGTTCTTCAACGTCATTAGCAAGCCTGTTTTACTCTTCTGGGTCAACTCTGCTGTTAAGAAATACTCGATGTTACCATGCATCGATGCAATGCTAGGCTCCAAGTCGTCTGGAACCCAGAAAGTAAAGTCAAATTCGTAATCCCCAGCTGGCAGTGTAACTTCTCCAGCACCGAGTTTTATTGGAATTGAAATGATTGCGTTGTTCTTGGACCGAATTGAACGGTTTGCCATCGATATACCGGCGCCCTCAACCCACTCCAGGTTTTTGTTTTTAATCAGGGTTATTCTGATTGACTCGATACATCTGGGCTTTTTTAATTTCAGCGCGACTTTCCCCTTGAATACTGATTTAGAGATACTATTTTCTCCCTCCACATAAACCGTGTCGTTTAGCGGGATAATCCTGACCAGACAATTATTTGGTTGCTCTTTGGTTCTTGCCATTGTTCATAAGCAATAGTATAAAATATCACTTTGTTGTGTGTTTAAGGTAGGCTTTTTAGTCATTAGCTTGGTAAAGCTTGTTTTGTTCTGTATATCTCCTTATATTGTATTAAATCTAAGATTTAAAGTATAAAGTGAAACGAGAAATAAAAACAGAATACAACTAATTTGTACAAAGTTGATTAAGAAAGCAAATTTGGTGTTTTTATACACTTTATAGCTTTTCCAACTACTAAAAAAAAAAGGAAAAACTATTTTGGTCGAGTTATAGTTACCGGAAAGCTATGCTTGAAATTGTCTAAACTGGCTTTTGAATGACAGGAAGAAAATTAACGAATCGACAACTTGACTTACTCGTTAAAAGTCGATAAAGAAAATTCTCGACTAATTTTTTACTTGTTTCTCAGCTATAAATTGGAATACGCTTGATGCAGGACCGTTAAAATCATGGTAAATTATTTTCCCAGGTAAAAAAAAAAGATTAGTAGCTGAATTTGTCGATACTGATTCAAGTATGGTTTATTAAATTCTACACGAGTTTTTGTTCGTTAAACAAGAAAAATCAACTGACTCTTTCAATACAATATCAGTTATGGAAATGTGAGTGATACAAGATTTCAAGCGATAAAAATTTTTTTTTAAAAAAAGAACTAAGTGAGCTGATTCGTGATAAATAGACATGCTACTCAAAAATTAAAGCAGCCTTAACAATCAAAATCATTAAAGATATCACACAAAGCTTAAACCCTGGTTTTTATAAATACGTAGCTAGATTTCCATTTCTAAACCCAAGACTTTCTTGAAAGCACAAGTATTATGGAAAATTGCAGCAATTATTGTTGCTACTAGCACAATCGATTGGGTGTGAAAACACCATTTGATTGTAACATTGGTACTAGATTGGCGAGTTGTTGTTTTACATTACTTTTTTAAAAAAGTTTCTTCCAAGTTTTTTTTTCTTATTTTTTTTCTCTTTTTTTATGTCACATTATTTCGATGCATTTTTTTTTGTCACATTTTTCCGATACATTTTTTTTTTCAGTCACATTTTTCTAATTCATTTTTTTATCAGTCACATTTTTCCAACACGTTTTCTTGACATTTACTCGCCAAAACTTGTAAGTTTTGCTTGAAGTATTTTCTCATAGTTATTCAACAAGAAGTGCCGAAATAACGTCAATTATGGGCTTAAGGTAGCCAGATAGAAATATGATGATGGTTGCTTAGGGACTGGGTACAAGGGATTGGCAAAAGCTTTGCAGTCATCAATAAGCAGACTCCCAAACCACCACAACAATTACCAGCATAGTTCAACCATCGCTGTTGCCGGCTAACTAAAGTATAATCAATTACACATTCTTTTACCAAAAAAAGCCAAAAAAAAAAAAAAAGCCAAATAAAGCCATTGTTCAAAGTTTGCCTATTCTCATTTTTGTAAGCCATATTCTTATTTTAGTCTTCATTGAAGTTTGCAAATCAGTAACTATACCAACTTGTAGAGTAGTTACTGGGGCCTCCAAGTTGTTTAAATGTGTTTTATTGTATTCCAGGTCAGAAATAGCATTTTTTTTTAGTGTTAAGACGTAGTTTGAAAAAAAAATCAATGTATTTACAATATGTACTTTTGTGTGAAAAAAAATGTGGAAAAAAAAGTTATCAACTATTTACAGCATACTTTGGCAACTTGATGTCTAATGCTAGAAACTCAGCATGTAATAAGCTCGTCACGACTGGAATCTTGGTACAAGGGAAGAGAATAAGTAAGATCGTCAACCCATGAAGGAATGCAGGAGATGGGAGATCTTGCGTATAGCTTTTTCCTGTCTCCATCTTGAGATTCCAAAGTCAGCACACACTCGAGATAGTGGAGTATGGATATTTTGTTTGTTTTAAACTCATGGCGAGGTTCCTTTTCCATTTTAGGCATACTCACTTCCCAGTGGCTGTCTGTGCTATCGAGCACACTTTGTTGGAGTGCATTAGTACTGTCGACATCGCTGGTAGCAACATTATGTTCACACGGGCTGTCTGGCTTCTGGAGTGGATACGAAGCGTTACTCATGTGCAGACTGCATTTTTTCACTTTTGAGTGTGCAGTCCCAATTACCGTTGACTCGATACATCCATGCTCCAAACTACCATCACGGCATTCCACATCTTCCACTATTCTCAAGTAAACATCGGTGGGCTCATACTGTACACCAGACTTTACCGTTATAACTGCTTCCACACCTCTATCAACATCGCTTGGCCTAAACTGTTTTGTCTGGGCTTTTAGAAACACTGTAAGGTTAGACTTACTATACAGCGGCAGTATAAGTGGCCCCGAGTCTACATTAACTTCAGTTGTTTCTACGTTCTTGTAAAGAACTCTACAGACGGTTATCGGTAGCTTTACAGCATCGTTTTTAAATAAATTTAGCCCAAACATCCCCCACGTTGCTGTGTTTTTCTTCTGGTTAAGTTTCGCTGTCAGGTTGTAGCTAACGTTCCCATACTTTGATTCTATGCTTGGTGACAGGTCGTCAGGCGCCCATAGTGAAAACTCAAACTCGTGTTTGCCAATAGGTAGTTTGGCATTCTCTTTTCTGAGCTTGATAACACACTCTGCTATGCTGTCTTTGTTGCTTGAGATATGGTGGTTGACAAAGTACGTGCCAACTCCCTCCACCCAGTCTACACACTCTCTCTTTGTCAAGGCGACAGTGATACAGTCCAACACGATGCTACTATTTAAAACTAGCAAGACTTTGCCTTTAATCAGCGTTTTAGATGTTTTGCTTTCACCACCCACATACACAAACTCACTGTCAGGCACAATTGTCAGCTTTTGGGGTTTTTTGTTAAATGTAGCCGAAACCATTTTTTTTCCTACTAGAGAAACTATATGAATGTGATAATTTTTGTATTTGCTTATTTAGTGAAACAAAAATAAGGAAGAGTACAAATTTTTTTTATTGAAGTTGTATTAGCCTTTTTTTGATGATTTTTTTAACGGACATTTTTTTTATTTAAGGAATTGATGCTGATATTTATACTTTTTTAATTCATTGTGCTTTTTCTAACTTTTTTTTTTTGTAATCAGTCCTTAATCGCAAACAACTTGTCATTATACGTATGAAAATGAATCTCAATAACTAGTGATAATAGAAAACAATAAACAAATTATTTTGTAATTGGAAATGTTTTCACATCGACCAAATTAGTTTAGGGAAAGAAAAGAAAACTAGTTTAAAAATTGTCAATAAAGAATGACCAATGGTGCAGTCATGTTCCTTTACCTTATTTCTCTTTCTTGGGATTATAGCAAATCATAATTTAGTTTGATATCTTTAAATTGAGCTGACGTAAAACTGAACGCAGCCAGCCTATCATTACTGTATGCAAGTAGTTTACACCGATTGATACACCAGAATGGTTAAGGACAAAATAGAGATAAGGGTTAGCAAGAGGAAAAATGCTTGTATGTTGAATTTTAGGCCAGTATAATGCGAAAAGACAGAAAGACAGGTACATAAAAACCGCGTCTATCGGTGTTCCTCTTTTTTTTTTGCTTTTGCTATATTGATCAATTCTAATGAAGCCGAAGCTTTTTTTTCTTTTTCATACCGTGAATTCCTGGAGACGATATTTATTCTGCAAAGAAAACACGCTATAGTAAAAAATGTCACTGGAGAGTTACAAAATAAATTGCAAATTCAACAATTTATGTTATTCTTGTAACAATTACGAATCTCTTCAAAAAAATAAAAAAAAGCGACCCAAATAATGTTGCAAATCTCGGTTGATGATTATTGTTGCTAAGGCAAAAAAAAAGGATATAAAAACCGAGGTGGGATTTCATCAATTCTTTGTTCTGTGAGTGAGTGTTTGCTGGCAATAAATCACCGAAGCAGAGGGAAACTCCAGTGAAGAAGGGCGACTGCGGTTCGACAAATGTCATGGTTTTTTTTTTTGTGCATAATTGTGGGCAATCTGCTGAAATGGCCTTGAAAATATCACCAATGTTAGTTCTCTATCTGTGTCTCTCAAACTTTTTTTGAACATTGTATTGGTTGTATTCAGATAGCACGAATCAAAAATATTTAAAAATAATTCAACAGGAAAAAACGGTTTGCAAAAATCTTTGATGAAAACGTAAAGTTACCTTTTAAGGATTGAATAAAAAATAAATTCTCTAAAAATAATTTCGTCAATTTAATCTAAAAAGGTAAATTAATTTTAAAAAATAAATAAAATACTCATTATGACATGTTTATTTTTCTTTATTGATTGAAATGATTTTATTATTATCATTAAAACCCATATTTGCTGATTTCTATAAATAAAAAAAAAATAGTAAATGTTACAAATTGATATTCCCAGTTAACTTCTTTCAGCAAAGTATTACCGCCAATCATGGAACTAAACGAGATAACAGAAGTTTGGCAATATAAAGTAACTGGCCAAGCCGATAATACAAGAGTTGTAAGAGACAAGCGGTTAGATATATAATAGTGCTAGTACATGTATATTTGCCAAAGGCAAAAGTTATGTTATGAATTAGTTCAGCCTGATAAAGCAAAATACCGCTTGAAATGAGTTGATCAGTTAAAGTTCAGGTTATTTTCCATCCCAAATGCATAATAAAGACAAAAGGACAAAGGACAAAGAGACAAAAAGACGATACTGAAGTGTTTTGTTTTTTTCAATTACTTTATTAATTCAACTTATGTACAACAGATTAAAGGAAAAATGTAGAATGAATGTTTGCTATGTCCAAATTTGTTACTATATACACGTCTAAAACACATAAAAATATATTATAGATAAATGATTGCATTTAACAGTGGCTTGTTAAAATATTGGTGACCCTGAAGCAATAAGAAGGTCGTTGCCAGTGTCGCTGTACAATGGAAGTGAGTTTGAGAGCTCTTGGGTCCAAGAGGGCAAAACAGAAATAGACGTTTTATAGTTCAAGTGCTGTAGCTTGTTGTTAGAATCAATGAATGCCGCTTTTATCACAACATAGTGGTCAACGTAAATCATGTCGGTTTTAAAGCTGGCGTTGACGTCCTTTTGAATCGCTGGAATGTCGATTTTCCACGACCTTTTAAGTCCTTTAATTTTATCGCTTGTTTCCTTGGTACCGATTTTGGAAAAGCTGATAACAGATTCGTCATTAGTTTTGCCGCATTTCTGTAAATGCAAAACCGAGGATAAAGAATCATCGTTAAGGTTTTCGCACATGTTTTTAAAGTCGTGCTCTGAGGTGCCAAGTGTTGTGATATCGGTACTAGTCGAATTGGTGTTTTTATCATAGCAACTGACCTCCTCTACAATGTCAATTGTGAGGCTCTCCATTGATGCGTTTTTGTAGTCATCAACTGTAATTGTGGCATCCATGCTGTCGCCCAGTTCACCAACCCTTAGCTCGCTAGAAGGCATACTTAGTACGATGTTGTTGTCGGTGTTATTCAATAGGTGTAAATTTAGCGAACTTTGGTTTGAAATGCTGTCTACCGACTTGTTTAGATTGAATGGGGCTCTGTTTACTGTAATAGGCGTGCTTGAAGTTTTATATCGAATGCTGTTTATAAGCCCTTGCCATCTGCTTTTTGAAGAAGAGCTACACGCCAACGAAGCTGTTATCGAATATTGCACATTTCCGCGTTTGGTGCTTATGCTTGGTTCTATGTTGTCAGGAACCCACAGATAAAAGTTTAACAAATAACATCCGGGATTAAGCACTTTGCTCTTTTTAGGGATTTTGATAATCGTTTTAGCTATTTTGACGTTACGTTCACAGTCTTTGTGGGTTACAAGAGAGATGCCAACCCCATCAGACCACTCAATGGATTTGTTCTTTACTAGGTAAACTTCTACAATGTCAAATGCTGTAGGCTTATTGATTTTCAGCATAATGTTACCCTTAACTATAGACCTCGACAACCCATCGTCATTTTGGTCAACGTATACTACATCGCTTGCAGGGGTTATTTGCATTGTTGAACAGTTTAATGGAAATATTGAATCCATATTCATTATAATTATTATAAGTAGATTGAGTGCCTCGGGTGAAAACTGAGACAAGGTTAAAACGGAATCAAAGGGATGTATATTGAAACTTTCTAAATTAAATTACTCAAACCGCTGTAGTGCTATTTCGCCTGTTTATATAGAAACCAGATGGAAGAAAAAAAAAAAACAACAATACAAACGAGTAAACGAAAAACAGAAAATAACACATGGTCTCGAGGTTTTCTAAAAAAAAAATTATCACAAAGACACCTTTGAGCATTAATCGATTGCCACTCCGTGGTTGTAAGGATATGACTATTTCAGGTTGCCCTTACATAATATTACGTTTTTGGTAAAGAGGCCAAATTATAATTTAAATGCAAGTCGTGTCATTTGGCGAAATACAAGAACATAGTATAAACCCTAGATCTGTGATTGGTATTAATTCTGAAAGTCATAACTGCCTTTGTGGTATGATATAATTATACCAGTATTAAAAAAAAGCTTGTCAAAAAATATATAAATAAACCAATAAAAAGGCAAAAAAAGATGCAGTCAATAAACTCTTGTAGTGAACCCAAAAAGGTAAAACTGCTGACAAAAATTACCCAGCCAGCTTCGATAATTTGACAACAAATTTCTGATTTATTAGTTTTTTTCCCTTTTCTTATTATTAAATTAGTAACAGAATAAAGAAATACCCGCTAATATTAACTACAGATTGGATTTGATAAGAACGGGAAACGTTCAAGACCATCGATTAAACAAGAAAAATAGAGCCAATTCAGATATTTTAGCTCAAATGTGTTTGTTTGTTACATAAGCAAAATCCGCAGCGAGGAAAACAAACTTTTTTTTTTTACATAATATATCAATCAAGACAAAATTGGCAAGATAGTGATCAATTTAGCCAAGTCATTCCTCTCACAAATAAAAAAAGCCATGCAATGGGGGGTTTTAAACCCTGGCATGGTAGTTCGTGTGTTTAATGTCGACGAGTTACGGATATTTTAACGGCTAAAGCAAGAATATGGGTTATTTATAGATAATGTTTAGAGGTAGAGGTTCTTCAAGTGTAACTTTTCAATCAAGAACTTGGCAAATTTGCAGTTTTGTCCTGCTATGAGAGAAAGAAAAAAATTACTCACGTTTTTCTATTAATATGCCTATCGATGATTTGTAATGAGAACTTGTGTTGTTATTTTGTAATTTACAAAATCCTAAATATAAAAACCCTTACTTATTTGACAAATAAAAATACTCCAAATTCTTAGCTAGGCAAGAAATTAAATGAAAGCTTATCGATGAAATCGATTAGCTTAATTCACGTTTAAAAAAAAAACGCACCTTGTATCTCGATTAAAAAAAAAAGTACACTTTGTAAAATAAATAAAACTATAGATGTATGTAATGATACACGTGGACTCCACAAGATTGATATTCGGATATGAAATGTTGAAAAAATGGTGTACAACAATGACACCTTTCTGATAACCAATAGTTTCCTGTAGGCTGGATAAAGGCGATTTGTTTGTCCAACTTGCAAAAGAAATGTTAAAGCTTGTCAAAGAGAAATGAGTCAAAAACTGGTTACAGGTATGTAAAATGTCATACAAAACGGAGATAAAATATAGATAGGGATAATTACAGTTGGTTCAGGTTTAAATGTTGATGAAGAATAATCAGGTATCAGAAATAAAGATGCCTGAATAATTGGAACGAGTCACTTGCTCGCCAGGGTAAAACAAATTATGGTGAGAAAAGTCGTCTAGATCGAGATCAAACGTGTCAAAAGCAGCTTCGATATCGTGGTGATTGGTCGCATATGAGATACAGGGTTCAATGTTTTCTAATGATAGCGATGCGATATCATCAACATTAAGATCAAATAACGACGAGTCGTTTCCGAATAAAAAGCGTTCAAGCGAATGGTATTTTGAATAGCTGGGTAGACCAAATTTGTTAACCGCCAGCTCGGATCGTTTTCCAGTGCAGGGTGTAGAGTTAAGAGACGAGTCCACAGCTTCAGTGTCTCTTAGTCGACCAAACTCTTGAAATTCTGGGCTATCAAGTGCAGCAAGCTCGTTTGTGGAACCACTAAATAAAGCACTATTTTCTGGATAGTTGTACACAAATGAGGATGAGTTGACCAAGCGTCTTAGGTTTATGGGAGTAATAATTGATTCAGCAAGACCCCGAGAGTCAGTCAGATCAAGCGATATATCGTGATAAGAGTTCATCTCTACATCACTATCAGCATGGCTTGAAATAGTGTCGGTTAAGCTGGCTGGATAGCTGCCAGAGTGGAAAATGTAGCTGACACTACTCACAGATTCAGGCAGCCCATCAGGCATAGAGCCAGCATCAGAGACCGTTCCAAATTGGTTAAAGCTGTACTGATTACTTATCGAAAAAAAGTTATCATAGTTCCGCAACGATGAAAGAACTGAGGCGCTTTGCCCATAGGGCGTGTCTTCTAAAAAGTTGTCAACCCACCCGACATCAGAGTTGACGCTGTATCCAGAGTCAGATGAATGATCTGAAAAGTAATACGACTCAACACTTGGTGCATCGCCATCACTGATATTAGAGCACGTATCCACATCCGAAACAATACTTGAATTGAATGATGAGCCGCAGAATTCCAGGGCACTCTGTTTGCTATGAAGCAAGGATCTTTTGGAAACGTGTTTTTTGTGTAATTTGCTTATAAGCACATCCAGAAACTCTGGTGGTTTATCATGTAACGTATTTATAATCTGATCAGCCTCGAGGCACCATTCTGTGTATTTAGAACGCTCTATAATAGTCATTTGCAAGCGAAGGGATTTAGTTATGGGTAGGATTCTAAGAATATAAAGCCAATATTTTTTTTTGAGCACACTAGTTGGTATACACAGGCTGTATAGGATAAATTACCTAGGAAAGTGTCGATCTTCAAGTTCTGTGAAGAATTCAGGTTTTTTGGGATGGCGTAGTTTTTGTATTCAGAGTCTATTATTCCCAAAATATTAATTAGCTTTTCAATGTCATTCAGCACTCGAGATTTTTTGTTGTTTAGACACTCTTTGTATTTAATTTTTTCACTCTCAGCCCCATCCACTCCTCCATTACAGCCCGTCGTGCTTGGCTTAATCGTATTATTCATATCAGCATAGTTTTTTTTGCACTCAAGCTCCAACAAGTCTAGTTTTAGAGCTACATCAATAAACCGCGATTTCAAGTCGTGTACATTATCTAATTCGTCCGGTGTTTTTATTGTATCTCCGCCCGCGTGTTTATTCGGACGAATTTGGTTATTGGTCTTGGCACGACACTGTAAGCTGTGTTCGTTTTTAGCACACTCGTTAATCCAGCCAAGCTTTTTTAGGCAAGTTTGGTTGATTGAAGTTAAGTCTTGGAAAATGTAGTTCACTTTAAAGTCAGAGTTTATCAGGGTTCTACACGTAGGGCAGTTGATGTTCTCGTCTATCCAACGAACTAGACACTTTTTACAAAACGTGTGACCGCAACTCAGTGTTACAGGCTCTTTATACTCATCCACACATATTACACACGTTAGACCTAGCACATAGACAGAAAAATGTCGTTAGTAATAAGTCATTTATAAAGTTCAGCTTAAACCTGTATAGATTACTCAGACATGTTGAAAGAATCCGATGCATACATACATATTTAAAGATTTACAAGTTAATAGAAATAGTATATTAGCAATCACAACGATGGTAACCAATTACAATGATAGAAATAGGTTTGAGGTAGACTTACTCGAGCTAATATCGTCCAGCGTTTCTAAGAGTGCATTGTTGACCCTTTTGACCTGTTCAAGCTCATTTTTTATATTTTCGTAAATCTCGGTGTGCATTTTGTTGTTGGATATTTCATATCTCAGATCCAAAAATTTGATGGTTTTTACTCTCTTTAGCTTTTTTCTGTTTGAAAATGTTTCACTCTATTACACACAAACACCATATACCAAGAATTACAAATTGCGCAAACTATTCATTGGTATGGATATCAGATTGATAGACTAACTAGAGAAAGTTGAATGTATCATCGGTGTAAATATGATGGCATAACAACCGATTAAAGCATATGTGCAGCTTGGCTGTGACCAGTTAGATTTAGTTTTCTTCACTTGTGCTCTCCCTCTCCAGCCGCATTATTTATAATTCGGATTTTTTTTCTTGTAGCTTACCTTTTTGGTTCCACTGTAAACCCAATCGCTAGCCTTACTATTATAGTACCTTGAGGTCAGAAAGGCAAATTCAGATTCATCGCTTGATAACTCGGTTAGTAGATTGTCCATTAGTCCTTTACTCGCCTTCAAAGATAAATGCGAACAAATACAACCAAGATAAATTATCCAACCAAAGTAAAAAAAGTTTTATCTAGCGGGTTTGATGACTTTTTATCTACCACACAACAGCTTTTGAGCATATAACATTTTTTTTTACTTGTAAGGAATGCAATTTCAAATTTTCTCACTTACTTGTTAGTGTTTTCTTTCTTCCTTTCGCGTCAACAAACTTTTTTATGCTAATAAGAAGGCGAAAGTGCAAAAAAATTACCACTGGAATGGTGCTCGCTGCTGAGTTATAAGGGCGAACAAATAAGTTTTTCGGTACTGCTTTTTTATTGTCTTTATTTTTCCACTTCAGCGCGCAGTGACTGTAGTTCTGTTATGTATGGTGATACTTTGTAAAGTTGAAGTTGGAGTTGGTGTTGTTTATTTATACTGACAAATAAGGTCAAGTGCTGAGTAGATATTATTTTGAATGGGATATGTACATACTTTAGAAATAACTGACTAAAAGTTAAAGCGATGCTGTTTCAGATTAAAAATGAAAAAAAAAAAAGTTGGTACCTTTTTTTGTTTCTGTATTTACTTTTATTTATTGCTTTTATTTTATTTTGTTTGTTTTATTTGTTTTATTTTCTTTTGTTTTTTTTCTAGAGATACAATTTCAAATAGAGTTTGATGTAACAGATAAATCAAACGATGGCAAAAAAAAAAAGACACTTGATTAACAAATTAGGGTTATTCCAAACGATTTTTTTAGTATTTTTTTTTGTATTTTTTTATTGAGATATTCCAAACGAATCTTGATTTGTGTTGTTTGTTTAGAGTAAAGGTAAAAGTAATATTATATAACAGCGCTCGCACAAAATAGGCAAGTCATAGTAGAAATTTACTATTTTTAGTAATCCAAAACATGAGTGCTTGCAAATAATGAAACAGTTCAAAGCCAATCTAAAAGGAAAAAAAAAAGCAAAAAGTTGATGAATCCTTGAATTAAGAGTTTTGCCTTTTGAAGGATATTAAAGTAATCGTCACTCGTCATTAATAACCCCACTATACCCCCCCCTTTTCCTGCTGTATAAATAAACAGTGCGTAGAGTTCACAGACGAATAAGCATGCACTAAAGCGAGCAAGTTCACATATCCAAGGCAAATAAATGAATTGTGTAGGGTAGTGTTTGTAAAATTTGAATTTTATTTTTAGTAATGATTTTGGTAATCAAGTGTACCGATCTATAATATCAAGCTCTGAAAGGGCGATTGGTTATGTAAAATGCAAAAGCGTAGGCCAATGCGAGCAGAGTGAAGCTGATTCACTTTGATGAATATATCACTTAAAGCAAAAAATAGGGTCAAATGGATAACAAAAAATGGCGTTTAAAAATAAACGAGGTTTTTTTGACAAAGAACAACATCTGACTTTAAAATCAGCTCCAATCATCGCTGTCTTTTAACGAAAACCCGTTCGTCAAACTTGAATACAGACGAGATTAAAAGAGTTGTCAATAATGGACAATGTAGACGTTTTAACTCGTTAGAGGTGTAATGAACCACGAAGCTCTTGAAATTAAGCAAAAGGTATGAAGCTTTGGATGGCCTAGTGGACTACTTGGAGCATTTATGAGTGGTTTTATCAAGTTTTTATTATTTTATTTTCGCTTGAGAGAACTATCTCGGAAGAAACAGCACTATAGTTTTGAATTTTGTACGACTTTCTCTGGACTGAGTGGAGATAGATTTTAACTAGACTAATGCCAATAGTTTTCAAATTAATGTACTTTGGATTCATATTTATTATACTATTTACACTATATTGTATTATATTATAGTTTGTTTTATATTATAATTTGCTTTAAAATGATTCGGTTTGGATTCCTGTCATAAAGTTGGCAATTAATTTAGTATGTTCGATTCTGACTCGAATAAATAAACGATAAATAATGCAAATGATAAATGACATAAACGGTAAATAATAGTGATAAATAATATGGTGATAAATAAAAGCCCTGTAGCTTTGTTACAAAATTGAAAAAATTAGAATAATAATAACAGAAACTTGACTTTGCGTAATAGATAAAATTCTTTAGTTATACTTGGTTAGATAGAATTAATATTAGGTAGGTAATCAAGTGGGACTGAAAATCTGCGTTATAAATACGATTCAAGAATTTTTGTAATTTTAATATTAGATATAGTAAGTAGAAGCGAAGAAAAAGAAAGATTTCAAGGGTAAGGTCAGAAAGGAGAAAAACAGAACAAAAAAACGTAGGTAGAATTAAGTTTAAATGATGGTGATAATAAAACGTCAATAATATTGGGAGTTGGAAGTTAAAAAGGACGAGTAATTAATAGAGTAGATCCAAGAAAGAAAAATCTGGAAAGAAAACATGGACGATCGTGTCATGGCAGAGCTTTTAAATAAGCTTAGAAGCAGGTAAGCAGTAATGTAGCAATAAGGAATACAGATGAATAAGCAAAGAAGGCAAAATGGAGGAGAGATGAGGGATTGGGGGGAAATTAAAGAAGGGAATTTGGAAAAAAAAATTACAAAGATAAAATGGTGATAAATATAGGGATTTAGATAAGAGAGAGCAGGGGAAAAATGACTTGCAAAACATAGTCAAGGTTAGTAAAACATGAAAAAGATAAAGCAATAGGATGGGCAGCAATGTATTTTTATGGGTGAAAAAGTGAAAAAGTGAAAAAGTGTGAATAAAGAGAGGTAATGAAATATACGGATAGATTGAGGATAATCTGTACGGCGGAGGGGATCAAGAACAAATGTTGGTTTTAAAAGATTTGTCGCGGCAATTGATTAAGCTTACACAGAGTTCGGATTTAAACGACAGACTTGCGGCGGTGCCTATATTATGTAAGAGAAGGGTTTCAAGTAATTTTTGTGGGAAAGTTTGAAATACTGCTTGGGGGACGGGGAGAGGATATTTATAACGAATGGTGAACCGAAATATTACAATAGCTGTGTTGGTTGATCTGCACCAACCTGGAGAGACGTTGATTTCCAGAATATCAAACCAGCTTCACTTTTTGCTAGTTTCTACAGACTTGATGCTTATAAGAGAGGCTACAGAAGTGTTGGGTAAGTATTGATGGGATAGTAGGATGATAGAATAAAGAGGGATATAATGCGTAACTTTGAGGAAGCAAGAAGTGGTGGTAGTAGTGTTAGTAGTATTAATGTGGTGGCGGAGGCTAAATGACAGAAAATAAAAGAAATCGGTAAACTAATAAACAGTAAATTAAAAAAAATTAAAAAAATAAATAGAGAAACTGATAAAAAAAAGAGGGGCATTGTCGGTGGGAATAGTAGAATCAGAGGTTAAAAGATCGCTAGAATGGCTTAATTGTAAGTAAAATAAAAGGCAAAAGACAGTGGTAGTTGTAGGTGGGAAGGGGAGGGATATATTTGAAGAATAGAGTAGATATAAATGAAGATATAAATGAAAACGAAAATAGCAACGGGGGAGCGAAACGACTTTCGGAGGCTGACAGCAATGATGGTGTTGGAGACGTGTTGTAGAGGATCGCCGACATCGATGTTGAGCCACATCCAAGAGATTTTAGAGGCGTTGAGGCAGCCACTTCGAGACAGCAAGGTGATAGTTCGAGTGGCGGCATCAAAGGCGCTTTCAGAGTGTATGGTGTTGATATCGTCAAGAGATTTACAGACGAGAAACCAGTTGTACCAGCAAATGTACGATGAGGTTATGCGGGATTTGAGGGTTGGAAGCAACGACAGCTACCACGGGGCGTTGTTGATTTACCAGCAGTTGGTGCAGCACGGGGGGATGTTTATGAAGTGGCAGTTTCAAGAAGTGATGGAGATTATGATGAAGCTGAGAGACCATAGAGAAGTGTTGATTAGGAGAGAGCTGATGTTGTTGATGATATCGATGACAAAGTACAGTCCGGGAGAAATGGTTGCAAAGCCGGCGGTGGGAGACTCGCTAATGCAGAGGTGTATGAGCTACATGATAACGCAGACGAGGAGAGATAAGGACCAAGCAGCGGCGTTTTCGGCAATTGGGAAGATGTCGCTAGCAACAAAGGATCTGTTTAGGCCGTACTTGGGCATAACGACGGCAGTGCTGAAGGAGGCACTGATGAGTTCAGTAAAGTCAAAGGGAAGTGTTGATTTGGTGTCGGTTTTTGAGTGTATTGGGGACTTGGCACAGGCAATTGGGCCGGGGCTGATCAAGTACATGTATGAGCTGCTTGACCTGATGTTCAAGACAGGCCTGAGTGCAGCATTCTGCAGCTCGCTGAAGGTGCTGAAGAGAGAGGTCGCGAATTTGTCGGGGGTAATTCAG
Organism: Capniomyces stellatus; assembly: GCA_001661515.1. Classification (NCBI taxonomy): domain Eukaryota; kingdom Fungi; phylum Kickxellomycota; class Harpellomycetes; order Harpellales; family Legeriomycetaceae; genus Capniomyces; species Capniomyces stellatus. The sequence continues at coordinate 876,359 of LUVW01000013.1, read as the reverse complement.
GAGAGGCTGCTGAATATGGTGTCAGGGATTCTGGTTGGGGAGCCCTTTTACGTAGACGTGATTAGAACGGAGGGGATAGGGAATAAAAGCAGAATTGTTGCAGTGCAAGCCAGCTCGGCAGGAAAGTCGACATCAACATCAACATCAACATCAGTATCAGTATCAGCAGCAGCAGTGGAGGTGATTTCCACAAACACGCCGTTGACATCTTTAGGAATAGGAAAGATGGAGAGGGGGGTTTATGGCCGGCCAAGCAGCAACGTGGACGAAATAGTACTGGCGCTCAAGACCTTGGGGACATTTGGGTTCCAGGACCAGAATCTGTCCGAGTTTATCAGAAACGATGTGCTGATGTACTTGAGTAACGACGAGGTGGAAGTTCGCAAGGAGGCGATTGCTGCTGTGACTGAAATCTTGCTAAGTAGTTCGGTTTACTGGCAGCAAACAGGGCCTGGCGTAGAGGTCACAAACGACATAATCCAGCATTTCATTGCTGTGGCGGTCACAGACAACGACTCAAACATCAGACTAAAAGCCGTTTCACTGTTTATGAGGGGTGGGCTGTTTGATTTCCATCTAGGCAAGTCGGAGAACATTGGAAGTTTGCTAATGATGCTCAACGACGAGATTTTTGAAATCCGAGAGGTTATAGTCACGGTTGTGTGTCGGCTAGCTCAGACTAATCCAGCACACGTGATTCCGTCAATCAGGAGAATGATCGTTCAGTTGCTGACTCAGTTAGAATACTCTAAATCCAGGTAAAGTGTTACAAGTAAGTAGATACAGCTGTAGTGAATAATTACATGTTTACTAATGATAATTAAATACGTTAATAGCCAGGAAAAAGAAAACTGCATTAAACTGTTGATGGCGGCAGTCAAGTCGGCTGAGCAATGGATTGGGCCGTATGTAGTGGAGATCTTTTTGACAATTCTTCCTAAATCTTCAGACCCAAACCCAATGCTGGCAAGTTACTACTTGGAAACTATTGGAGCGCTGGCATATGTTGGGAGGCAAGACCTGGTTCCATATACAGACGATATAATGCTGTGTTTGTTGGAGGCACTTGGGGACCAGACCAGCCCAATCAAGCGGTTTGCAGCGCTAAGGACGCTGAGCCAGTGCGCGAGTAACTGCGGGATGGTTTCAGAGCCATTCCAAAAGTACCCAGAGCTGCTGGAGATTCTGATTCATATATTGAAGGGTGACGAGAACCAGGGGATGAGACAGGAGATAATCAAGGTTATTGGGTCAGTGGGCGCGATAGATCCTTATGTATACAGAAAGTGTTTGCGGGAGGCCAAGACAGAAAAGGGGATGGCTAGAAGAGCAGCAGCAGCAAGCAAGCTGGTGGGATCAGCAGGGTCAAAGAGCTCGTTGGTTGGGGGAGGAACAGGGGGGAAAAAGGGGAGTGGGAGCAATAGTAAAGGAGGGCAGAACAACGGCAAAGAGTCGGGGAATCGGGGGAAGCAACTGATTGATGCAGACATAGGGGAGGGGAAAAAGTATTTGGAGAATAAGGATCTGGGGCTGGGGCTGGGGCTGGGGCTAGGGACAAACAAGCAACTGTCGAACATCCCGCAAGACTCGCTGGGCACAACGTTTACAACAGATGAGTACCACACAAGAACAGCGTTGTACGCACTGGTTCGGATTCTGCAGGACAACACGCTGAACAAACTGCACACGGATGCATCGCAGGCGCTGCTGATGATGTTTAGCTCGCTGGGGTCGTCGTGTACACGGTACTTGAAGGATGTTGTACCAGCACTGATGCATGCGATGCGGACAGGGGGAACGTCGCAGATGGAGTTTTACCTGGAGCAGCTGGGGAGGCTGGTAGCTATTCTGCGGCAATTGATCCGGCCCTACCTGGGTCAGGTGTTTGAGCTGTTCCACCTAAGCCCAACTTCAACTCCGAGCCAGCAGTCAGCAACAATAGCGCTGATTGAGGTTGTAGCAGAGGCGCTAGTTGGAGATTTTGGAACACACTTGTGTACGGTGCTGCCGTTTCTGCTGGACGTGATGGAGCGAGACCAGTCGGAGACGCGCAACCCAACGCTGAGGGTGCTGCATGCTTTGCGAATAATCAGCTCGAACCTAGACGCACATCTGTACTTGACGCTGCCAAGACTGATTGTGCTGCTTGACTTTAGAAAGCAGACGGTTTTGGTGGTGGAGTCGACTCTGGAGACAATTTCGTCAATAGTAGTCGCCATTAACTGTAAGAGCTTTGCCTCGAGGCTGATTCTGACCCTGATTAGGCTGTACCGCGCAGCACCGACTCCGGCTCTGCAAAGGCAGATCATGGACCTGTTCTGTGTGCTGATGCAGCAGCTGCAGGACGACTTTGTTCTGTTTATGCCAGCTATCCAGAGCGCAGTTCAGCACTGCGGAACTGAGAAGCAGCACGTCAACTACGACCGGTTTTCGCGGATGTTGTTTACCAACAGGCTGGTGCCAAGCGAGCCCAAGCCGGTGCAGCCGATTCTGCAGGCCGAGTCGAGTCTGAACGACGACCCGCTGACGGGGGACGCTGGGAGGAGGCTGCAGCCAAACGCGGCTGCGCTTCGGAGAGTGTGGACAACCACGCAGAGAATCACGAAGGAGGATTGGGTGGACTGGATCAAGCAGCTGAGCGTGGAGTTGCTGAAAGAGGCGTCTTCGCCAGCGTTGAGGGCATGTGCGCTGCTTGCATCGCGTTACACACCTTTGGGCGAGGAGCTATTTAACTCTGCGTTTGTGTCATGTTTGTCGGGGCTGCCGGAGATGGTGCAGAAGGAGCTGCTGGACTCGATTAACGATGCAGCGGCCAGCACGCAAATGCCCCACGAGATCCTGCAGTCGATTCTTAACCTGGCCGAGTATCTGGAGCGCGACGAGAAGCCCATTCCTATTGTTCTGGAGAGGCTGGGCGAATATGCAGAAAAGTGCCATGCTCTAGCCAAGGCTCTGCACTATAAGGAAATTGAGTGGTCGCTGACCGGAAGCGAGGTGGTGATCCAGGATCTGATCAGGCTGAACCAGATGCTGGACCAGACAGATGCAGCTGTTGGCACGCTGGAGTTTATCCGAAAGGCCAGGCCTGATCTGAGCGATCGGGCCGAGTGGCATCAGCGGCTGGAGCAGTGGGACGAGGCTCTGGAGGTGTATAACAAAATCGAGATGGAGTACGGCAAGCCGCTACTGGACGAGGAGAAGCAACAGAAGCTGAGCGCCAAGGGAGCAGGAACGTTTATGTACAGCAAGACAGACTTTAGAAACAACCTGATAGTCAGGTCGGATCCGCAGCTGGTGGCCGATTTGCGGCTAGGCGAGACCAAGCCAGGCGAGGGCATGCTGAACGGAATCGAAATAGCGCTGGGTAAGCTCAGGTGCCACTACTTTACTGCCGACCTGAACGCGTTCCAACCGTTGCTGAACCAGCTATGGGACTACAGCGACGAGGTTCGGGTGAGCGTGTCGTGGTTTGCTGTGAATATGGCGTGGGGGCTTTCAGATGTGGAGCTGGTGGAGAAGTACCTCAAGTACCTGCCTGAAGACCACCAGATGAAGCCGTTCTTTTTGGCGCTAGTAGAAATCGAGCACGGTAATGAGGAAAAGGCGCGTTTCTATATTTCAAAGGCCAGGGAGTTAATTGAGAAAGTCATGCCGTCCAAGCTGACCGAGTCGTTCCTGCGTGGATACGATCTGGCTATTTACTGCCAGATGCTGACTGAGCTGGAGGAGGTGATTAGCTTCAAGAAGCTGGAGGGCGACCATGAACGCCAGAGAAGCCTGGTTGATATTTGGAGCAAGCGGCTGGATGGGTGCCAAAAGGACGTGAATGTTTGGCGGTCGGTGCTGCGGATCAAGTCTGCGGTTTTGTCCAAAACAGATATTCTAGGCAAGTGGCTTGAATACATTCAGCTGTGCATGGACACCGACAACTCCAGCATATGCATGCAGGTGTTTAAGCTCGTAGCCAACGACGAGCTGAAGCAGAGGCCGGCCATGCTGACTCTACCCAGCGCTTCTAGCGCAAGGAAGCCGGTACACCACAACATAACCACGCCCCTGACTTGGAAGCGAGGCCGGGTGGCGGCTGGTAGATTAGCGGTGGCAGGCGAGATGGCAAGCAGGAACAGCCTGTTGGGGTCTTTTTCGCGCCAAGCAGAGCCAAGAGCGCTAAGCGTGCCGTTCTCGCTGATTTATGAGTCTGAACAGGCCGAGTCAAAGGCTTTGGATGAGTCGATTAACAACTCAATGTACCCAGAGCTGATGTTTGTTTACTATAAGTACAAGTGGATGCATGGGGAGAAGCAGTATGCGCTTGAAATGATCAACAAGATAGCCACAGAGCTGTCAGCAGATGTTGGGTTTGACTTTAGGATTCTGAGCTCTGGCACTACCAGGTCGCTGAAGAGCTCGGAACGGGTGGAGGAGATGTGGGACCACGACCCGCAAAACCAGGAAGCAGTCAAGCTGCTTTCCAAGTTCTACTACACTGAGGCCAAGTGGACAATGGCACTGTTCCGAAAAGAGGGCGACATCATCAACATAAGCGTTGAGGAGCAGGCCGAGGACAACGCCGCGGTTAAACACGCACTGCAGCTGTACGAAGCAGCCACGATTCTGGACCGGCACTCGTACATGGCGTGGCACGCGTGGGCGCTGAGAAATTATGAGATGACGCAGGAACACGAGCGGGTGAAAAACGAGGTGACGTTTGATATTGTTGAGAACCATATTGTGCCATCGGTGTTTGGGTTCTACAAGGCGATCCAGCTGTCCACAATGGACACCACCTTGCAGGACACGTTGAGACTGCTGACGGTTTGGTTTAATTACGGCCACATTGAGCCTGTTGCACAAGCAATCAGCAGCGGGTTCAACGACGTGAAGATCACAACGTGGCTGCAGGTGATTCCCCAGATACTTGCCAGAATCCACACACCCCACGACAATGTGAGGAGGCTGATTATCCAGCTGCTGGTTGAGGTCGGCAAGTGCCACCCGCAAGCGATTTTGTTCAGCCTGACAGTAGCGTCCAAGTCAGACTTGTCGCAAAGAAAGCAGGCGGCGAACCTGATTTTGGAAAAGCTGAGAGATGTTACGCCGCTGCTGGTCGAGCAGACCGAGCTGGTAAGCACCGAACTAGTGAGAGTGGCGATATTGTGGGCTGAGATGTGGAACGAGGCGCTGGAAGACGCGTCACGGCTGTACTTTTCAAAGGGCGATGTCAAGGGCATGTTCAACAAGCTGATGCCGCTGCACGCGCTGATGCACAGGGGGCCAGAGACGCTGCGCGAGGTGCACTTTGCACAGGCGTTTGGGCGTGAGCTGGACGAGGCTGAGGAGTGGTGCAGCCGATATGCAGAAAACCAGGACGCGCAAAAAAACCAGAACTACATCCGCCAAGCATGGGACGTCTACTACAACGTGTTTCGGAGAATTGAACGCACGCTGAAACACATGCCGAGTTTGGACCTGAAAAACGTGTCGCCCAGACTGCTGGAGTGCCGCGACTTGGTTCTGGCTGTTCCCGGCTCGTACCTGCCAGACGAGCAAATCATCACCATTTCAAAGTTTGATCCGTTCCTGTACGTGTACTCGTCCAAGCAGCGTCCTCGTCGATTGCTGATTACGGGCAGTGACGGTGTTGTTTACACGTTTTTGCTCAAGGGTCATGAAGATCTTCGGCAGGACGAACGGGTCATGCAGCTGTTTGACCTGATCAACAGTCTGCTGAACAGAGACTCAGAAACCGCCCGACGACACCTGACTATTGAACGGTACCCCGTCATCCCTCTTTCGCCCAACTCTGGAATCATCGGGTTCTATCCTGACTGTGAAACCCTGCACTCCCTTATCAAGTCGTACCGAGAGGCGCACAACATTGTAATTAACCTTGAACACCGGCTAATGAGCCACTTTACTGTTGATTACGAGTTGTGTTCGATTTTGGAGAAAATCGAGTCGTTTGACCACGCAATGGACAGAACGGCTGGTGATGACCTGCACAAGGTCATGTGGTACAAGAGCAACAATGCCGAGACCTGGCTTGAAAGACGGACAAACTACACGCGGTCGCTTGCTGTGATGTCCATGGCCGGGTACATCCTCGGTCTTGGCGATCGACACCCTTCGAATCTGATGATCCACTCCTACAGCGGTAAAGTCGTGCACATTGATTTTGGCGACTGTTTCGAAGTTGCAATGACCAGAGAAAAATTCCCTGAAACCGTTCCGTTTAGACTCACCCGCATGCTGATTATGGCCATGGAAGTCAATGGCATTGAGGGCTCGTACAAACTGACTGCCCAGAACACTATGCGCGTCCTGCGTGAGAACCGCGACAGTTTGATGGCTGTTTTGGAAGCCTTTGTCTACGACCCCTTGGTGAGTTGGCATTACCTTCAGGACCACGCGCAAGAGCCTTGGTTCCCCAACCTGGCTGCCGGAAATCCCAACAACCAGCAAGGGTTATCGGGAGCTGAAACCGTCCAACCACCTCCGCCCAGAAACGTTACTGCGAACAAAAAGGGCCCAAGCAGCGCCCATCCTGTTGAGGAAGGTGCAGGAGGTGATATTTCAGCCTCAACCTCAGCCTCAGCCTCAGCCTCGACAAAGTCCAGCAACAAGAACAAAAAGTACAGAAACTACAACGCAAAGTTGATCTACCACTTGCAATCAGGCATGGAGGGCTCCACTGACCAGATTAGCAACTTGGGTAGAGGCAATGACAAGAACAAGTCCCATTCCAACAGAGGCCCAAACAGTGCTGGTACTGGTACGAAAAAGTCGGCCAGAAATAACAGCAGCCAGCTGCCAGATACTAATGACGAAAACGAGCACGGCGATGGTAATGATTCAGATGACTCGGAGGGGTGTGATGAGGAGGCAGGAAGAGTTGGAAGAGGAGGGGGGGGAGGAAGGTCGGATGGAGGTGATGGATCGGATTACGACAATGATGCAGAGCAGGACCAGTGGCAGATGGCGAATCCAAAGGCAATAGCGATAGTCCAGAGAATTCTGAACAAGCTGAGTGGACGGGACTTTAACCCGCAAGTTACTTTGACGGTGCCGATGCAGGTTGAGGCCCTTGTTCAGCAGGCTACAATGACTGAGAATCTGTGCCAGTGTTATGTTGGATGGTGTGCGTTTTGGTAGTTTTTATTTATTTATCTCTTAATATTGATATTATTAATTCCTTTTACTTTTTGTTAATGATACTCTTTCTAATTAATGTTTTATTATTACTATTATTATTAATAAACTGGAATTTATATTATATTGATCCTCTATCCTCTCTCCCCTCTCACACTCTCTGGGGCTTCTAGTTGGTGAATATAGTACACAAGTTGGCTGGAACAGACTGAAAGTAGTAGGAGCAAATAAATAAATAAATGTAGTGTTGGGTTGGGTTGGGGGTTTTGGCTTTAGTGGCCAAAAGGAAGTGTTATTTCCAGTTGGTTGGACATTTGGTCAATAGCATGACTAAATTCATGGTAAGAGTTGCCAAATATTTCTTTTTGGTGATCTTTTAGCCGTTTATTGTATTTGGGTGGCCGTTTAGTGAAGCTTTGGAACAAAAGTTCCATGTAACAGATAGTATTGAGAAGTGAGTTTTCAGTCGAGTTGGGTTCAATTGCCAGTTTGAGAAAGTTCAACGTGTTGCTTCCGGATTTGAATTTGCTTTGCGCTAATTCAACTGGTAAATTCTGGTTTCTTTTGAATTCCGCTACTATCTTTTGCTTTACCAACTTGTTCTCCGTGCGTGACTTTGGGTATATCTGATTCGTCACCCTCAGTAACCGCCGGAACAGTGCTAAATTGTATTTTACGATCTTGTCTGTTGACATTTCTCTCTTGTCTCTTTTGACTATTTGTCGTTCTCTCTTGTCTCTTTTGACTATTTGTCGTTCTTTCTTGTCGTCGTTTTGCTTTAACTGTTTAAATAAATAAAAAAAAAGTTGGAATCAGCTTTTTATCTTAAGTGCAAAGAAAGAATTCGTAATTATAATTATTTATTTTTTTACCAGTGATTTATCTCGACTTTTTTTCTACTTTTTTTCCTCATTTTTACTTGGTTTTTTGTTTGGTTTTTATTTATTCAATTATTTTATTACTTGACTTGATCTAATAAACTATATAATATTTGGACGAAAAAAAAAAATGGAAAAAAAAAAACAGCAACCTTTGATAATCTTTCCAGCCTAGTCTCCCAACTTATTTGTTTTTCCCGCAATTAATACCAATATCCATCACAACTTTACCAAACAGTTCCTGATAATATACACTTATTTCTAAAAATCCTCTGATATCTCTCGGATAGACTTTTTCACCTGATCCAAAAACTCGGCTATAAGAACCATCAGACAAGTTAGCAAACGCCAATAACATAAATACCATCAATATCACCAACTTTCACATATCATATACTACATTTCCTCCTTACTTGTTAGCTCCACCTCCTTTTCTAGTTCAGACTTTTCTCTCTTTGATTTACTCTCCAACTCATTCAGCTCCTCGTAGCTATCCGTCTCGCTTGTTACTTTTGGAAGTGATTTTATCAACGTGTTTATGTTTTTTACTTGTTTGAATATCGACTCTGCCGCTGCCTTTGTCATTTCTATTTGTATTTACACACATATTCCACAACCCGATCAATACATGTTTCTTTTTTTCCCACCAACTCATTAGCTTGGCCTTTTTTTCCATTTACTATATACTGTCGCTATTCCTCTTGGTGTTTTTGTTTTGTTTTAAAATTTATATATTTTCTCACCTCCAAGCTGTGTATCGTTTAAACCAAGCTCTATGTTATTCCAATCCAAATACACCAAAAAAAAAGACAAAAAATTATTCAAAAGTGTTACAAATCATTCGCTGAAGCTTATACACTACTTGATTACGCGCTTTTGCTTCATTTTTCCTACATTCAGCTCTTGCCCAACTACAATGGAATGTTTCTATTTCATTTTTTTTATTCAAATACTCGAACTCTTTACCATTTCGCTGTGTCACCGGATACTTTGGATTCAACTCTTTCATGTCTGCATGTTTATGAACTGCATCAAGACTCGACACAAAAGTCAAGGCAAGCTACATCGTTGTTTTGTTTTTCACATTAATTTGTTATAAACATCAACACGCCTCGAGTTCATTTTAATCTGCCCCGCATTTATTTCTTTTCTCTCTCTTGTGAATTATTGTTATAGCAGCAACTTTTACTTCTATATCCAACAGCAAACAGCCATTAAACACCCCGTACATAAATAGTTAAATATACTAACCTCCTCAACACTGTCTTGCAACTGTGTTACACGGTCCATATGGGACTTTTCTTTATCTAGCAAATCCAATTTGAATTATCAGAATAAGGGGTCGGATAATGAGACTGGTGTTTGCACCTATGTCTATTCTATTGGTCTGTCGAGATTTTGCAATTGTAAACTACTAGCTGCTGATGGAAATTATATATGATTTATTACCATCGTATACTTTTTTACTTTATTTAAAAAAAAAATGCAGAGATGGAAAAGAAAATAGTTTGCAAATTCAAAGCTAATGCCCCAACGGGTTTATGAAAACAAAAAAAATAGACGAATAAATTCAATTAATCCCAAAAATCTCGTTTTTTTTCAACTCGGTAAATGGGTTGCAAAAACACATTATAATTGGTAGAGACGTTGAAATATACAAACACAAGTTTAACCAGAAAAGAAACGCACAGTAATACGACTCCTGGCCAACTATGGCATTGTAATCCCAAGAAATTTTACAAACGCAGCACAGGGCAACCATATATACTTGTAAACGAGCGGCAATGTTTAAAAGTTATTGACAAATGGGTGATATATCATGTTTTTTTTTAGACTTGCGTTACTATTGATTTAATCTGTTTTATTTCTAGCTTAAATTAAATTACAACTTTGTTGGAGAAAAAAAAAAAAAAGTATCCTTAAAGTGGTGATTGACAACACACTAGTCAAGATAGCAATCAACTGAGGATCCGCAAAAGAATTCTGCCTGGACTATGCGAGCGGGATACTTGGAACCAGCAAAAGCCAGGTATTTAATGTCAAGATTCCTTACTTTGTAGGAACTCAGTTTAGTTCTGCCGTTGTAGATTGAGAGAACCCCATTCTTGTAATGTACTCTTATGCTAGTAACAATATCTCCAAAAACCAAGTCCGAAGTTGTGTTTACTTGATTGTCGCTTCTGTTGTTACGGACATTATTGATCTTTTTGATCGAAGACTCGGATGGAGTAGAACCGAAGCGTGCTTCAATATATCCATCTCGGGATCTAACGCCAAATCTGTCAACCAATGCAACAACTACACTTGGATCTCCAAGCACACCAAGTCTTAACGAAAAGTTCCTCCCATTACAGGGAATAGCCACCTTGTTTGCAAAGTCAAAGTCTCCGCTATGCCTCATTGGCTTCAAGTCGCGTATCTTGACCTCCTTTGTCACAGCACACTTGTTTACGGGGCCAGCCATTTTAGGAATACACTTGTACCAGTATCTCTTGTAGACGTTGTAGTAGCACTTGGAGTTTGGATAGTTGCAGAACCCGCCTGCACAAACAGCCCAGCCTTTGTATCCTTTGACGGGTTCAGGCTTATATGTGCTTTTGCCTTCACAGTTGCTTACACACTTGTACCTGATTTTATCCCCGTTCTTATTATACGAGTCAAGGGGGTTCAAGTTGGTTGTAAGTGGAGCCAATGTGTCATCATTCCAACCTTCGCCCTGAATAGCTTTAGCATTGTACAGAACTGACTTTCCCTCCTTGAAGTCAGCCTCCGCCCATCCTGTAGCCGGGAATGCCATGTATCCCAACTCCACTGTTAACACGTTGTTCCTCTGGGACTTTGGTTTAAGATATTCAAAGTGCGGTTCAGCTTCGGCCCTTATCACGGCACTGAGACAGCCGAGTAAAATTATTTGAGTTTTGGTTCCGATCATTGTTAGAGTTGTATATTGTATTTCTTCGAATTATTCGATAGATATAAAAGTGAATGCAGTTATCTGGCTTGGATATAGTGGGTTGTTTTTTTTATATTTTTCAAATGAGAAAAAAGTTAATTGACGGTTATTTTCAGAGGGAAATTCATTTGCCTTTTTATAGATAATTGAGAATTCCCAATTTTATTAGACTGGTCGATTATCCATGTATAACAGCATATAATGGAAGTATTCGTCAAGTAATGGTGCTATAAAATAAATCAATATTAAAGCTATTTTTAAACTATGCTTGTGTGAATACACGGCGAACGTTTCTTGAAAGCCTTGGTACATGACTTGCTTGTTTTTTTTTAGGTCAATTGGTTAAAATATGCTAATAATAGATAATAGATTCGAGAGCCAAACGAAGTGTCCTAGCCCCAAAATACATACTATGCTCCTGTGTTGTTTATTACTAAATGCCAATAATTACACACATAGTGGAGTCAATGAATAACGGCGCTACGCTCTAAGTTTAAGATTGCCAACCATAGAATCGAAAGATAATTGTCACGCGGTTCTACATTTTGCTACACTCTAGGTTTTGGGTTTTAGCGTTGAGCTTGCTGGCTTATTCCGTAATTTGGCCGGCGAAATAATATAAAATCACACTATGCCATTGAGCAGATAGTTTTATTTCAGAAAATAGGAGTAGAATACAGCGTGGAAATCAAAGACCAACGTCCACGTAATTTTAACCTTGTTACTAAGAGAGTTTCCCACTTCCTTGTGCGCTTGGGGATTCACCCCACTTTTGATAATTGTATTAGCCAACTTAACCAAATAAACCAACCAAACAGACATTACTTTTAATTAACGGAAACGCCTTTATTATTGAAATTTATTAACATGGACGGAAGCACTTTTTTTTATTATTGGAATTACGGAAACATTTATTATTATTGTAATAAATTCACAAATCAAGGAATAAAGCAAATAATTGATAATTGAAACTTTCACACGAAATGGCACCTAAACAATAATAGGAAGAGTTGTAATCACCCGAATTGAAAAGTGCTTGGAATTTATAACAAGCATACTTAATAAACTATAAATAGAACATTTTTGAAACTGGTGTTATGGCGTAGAAAGTGGAAATGTGATTCTTTTAAGTTGGTGTTGCTCATTCAAGCTACTCGTTTCCTTAATGACCGTTTTTGCTTTTGTTTTCGCTTTCGCCTTTCTCCATATTGTATATCCATGATTGACAAGATATTCCGAGAATATAATTGTGCGGGTAAAGCGTCAGAATGCCATTCGTTCAAATAGTAAGCCGAGACTGAGATTGATGACCGGTAATTTCATGAAGTGAACCCGCCTTATACTCGATGGAAACAAAAGACAATGAAGATTACCTGTAATCATTAGAATTGGCCAACTTAAATTTGCACGTGATCTTAATTATGTCAATTGAAGTTTATCTGTCATTGTCTGCTATTTTCAGTTTCGATTCATACAAATTGTCTTGTCAGTTTCATGTTGATTCTGTTTTTAGCACCTTTCGGTTCGCATACTTGGAGGTCTATATAGATACATTATGTGATGCTGACTTGTAAAACAGATATATCCAATAAAAAAGAGCCGAGAATCAAGCTACTTGGCTTGTAAGCTCAATGTTACGAAAATCGTAAAACATTTTTATTAGCCGACTCCAATGTGATGGTTGTAGACCAAGGATAAATTAGTCGTAGTATTTTTACTAATTCGAGTTTAGTTCTGACCACAATTACATCAGCTGCACAACTACATCAATTACATCAATTAAATCAATTACATCACAGTTCACTTACGTTTTGCGTGTGATTGGTCGGTTCTTGACAGTTGGGTTTTGCCAACGCAGTACAAAATTATAAAATTCTAAGCCCAAAGCAGCTAAATTATCTTTATAATATGCTGAGCTTGATTACAAAGTGTTGCTCTACAACAATTCGAGTGCTAACTTAGAGTGTTTATAATGAAGACAAGGACACACTCGGCAGTTTACATCATCAAACATTTACATTAATGACAATACTATTATACGAGACATTGCTATTATACGCGGCATTGCTATTTTTATGAGACAATACTATTTTTATGAGACAATACTATTTTTATGAGACAATACTATTATACGAGGCATTGCTATTAAACGAAACAATGCTTGATCGAGTTATTGCCATTTTACACCTTGCTTAAATAATATACATGGTCTTTATTATTTTATAATTAGGCAAAAACAGAATACAAATAAATGGGAATCCAAATTTAAACTAGCCAAAAATTTAGTAAAAAGCCATGATCATATCGTCACTTTCAATCTCAGTATCGCGCAATGTTATTTCAGGATCTAAAAACTCGTCATCAAAGCTTAAACGAACTTTAACATCGTCATCCAGCTTGCAAAGTTCCTTGTACCTTGTGACTACTGTCGATATATTGATGTTCTATAAATCATTTAAAAACGAAAAAGTATATTTGAGCTATCAGAGAATAATTTTGAGTCTGTATTAAAGCAGTCAAAAGCCGTATATGGTACTTACACTCCAGACCTCCATATAAACGTCACTGCCCGCTTTGTTCCTTATTTTAATCTTTGTGGAGCTGTTGTAGCTGGTATCAGCCTTTGGCAAATTTGGCTCCAAACCACTCAGATCATTGTCATTTAGCATCGCTTGCTCCAGCTTTTGGTTTTGATACTCTAGAGCCTGTGCATCAACAACTCTACTATAAACCGAAGTCGGATAAATATCTATTTAATCATGTTAAACGTAGATTGAATCGTTGATTAGTCAAAGCCAGGAAGCTGCAAGAAGTCCATACCTAGTTTTATGGGGAGGGGGAGGGGGTTTGTCAAGCTGGCTAAAGATATCGTATTAGTTTCAATTACCTATCTGCATCTTAGAATTGTTTCCCAACGCTTTTGGGGTTACGGTTGGATATATTTTCACGCCTTCGTAAACCAGCAAAAACGTACTAAAGTCTGATGGTATGACCTGGTCTAATGCCAGTGAGCCCAGCTTTTGTGCAAAGATTTCATCGTTTCGCAAAGTAACAACAATCGGCAGTTGCACCGCCTTTTCCAGGTTGTTCTTGCTATTACAATGAATTCCATTCCAAAAAAAATTTCTGTACACCCCAAGCTCGCTATAGATGAACTTTTGATCAATTTTCAAGTTAAACTGGATCTCAACCGTGATATCCGTGATCACATCGACACTCGTGTTCGGTAAATCGTCCAAGTCTATCACGCCAGACCCATTATCTCCACTCTCGTCCCCAACATCGATTACGCCTTTCTTTGAGTTCAGGATCTCCTGTAACGCTGGGTCAAGGTCCTGTTCGCTGATGCCCAGCCCCTGTTCATTTTCCGAATCGCTAGAGTCCTTTTGCTTATTACTCGCTTTTTTGGGCCTAGCATTTAAAATTATAAGCCATTCAAGATGCATAAGTCGCGCGTATCATTTAGGTGAGTTCACCAACAAAAATACAAAAATATAATCACCTTTGAGCCGGCGTTCTCCGTAGGTTTGTCCTGTCCATACCAGCCCTGCCAGTAAACTCCGACGTATCAGCATACGAGCTATCGCCGTTTATCTCGTCACTTGAATCACTGAACATTTTATTCAAAGCATCGGTAAATGTCGACGTTTTCTTTTTTTTCAAACCCTCTACCTCAGGTGCTCTGTCACTAAAAGCTTTGTCAGACTCCGAGTCGCTCAGAACATACGATTCGCCAAGGCTAGTTTCAATAAAATAAAATACATAGTTGATTAGAACAACAGCACTTTTGCTTCACACAGGTTATCCCAACTAAATATTGTAGGTTAGGTACACAAAATATAGTACACTAAAATGTCGCCTATTTCCAATAGCAGCAAGTTTTTGTGTTTTAATAAAAGAAAGCTCACCTCTTTTTGTCACTATTTACATCAGCGGCCTTGACATTGCTAGTGTCAGTAATACAAACCTGGTTTGGATCATCTGCGTCCGAACTGCTATCACCACCGCTACTGCCAACACTGGTCTCCCTGTCGCCAGTCTTTTTGGGATCTGCGACCATCCCGATAATTAAATCCTCTGTATCCTTGGACATTTTTCTGCTGAAAAACGAGTCCTCATCCGAGTCCTCATCTGAATCCGAATCTAGCACGCTCGCTCTTCTAGTAATTGCAGCCTCATTATTTAATTTTCTTTCTGTTGGTACCGGATTCCGAGCAAGCTTTTTTGACTTGACATTCCTTAGCCAAATATTAGATTTGCCATCAATTATGGCACTGGAATCCGAATCCAAGTCAGAGTCGTCATCCCCACTACCCAACTTGTGGCTTAGTATATCGCTGTTCAGTTTTCTAATCGTGCGTTTTGGCTTGATATTTTGTGGCTTTATAACATGTGCACTTTTCTCTGCAATATTAATTCGCGTTTCATTGTGTTTAAAATCAGAGTCAGAATCGGAATCGTCAAGATCGAGTTTTGGCCTTTTGGAACTAGACTCCATTTGTGTATTATTGCAGTAATGCTTATAGAATTAAAAAATAATGAAAAATACTCTTAGTACAGTTGCTTATTAAAAAAAGTAAAGAATAAATATAAATTTGCGGACTTGTTTCTAGTTTTTTTGTAGTTGTATGATTGATTTGTTTTTCGTGTAAATTTGAATTGGTTTAATTAGCAAAAAACTGCATTGATTCACTTTAATCGGCATTTACTTTTGATATTAGTTGGTGATTTTTTTGCCATAATTATTCTTTAGCATCTGTCCATTGTTGATATGTTTGTCAATAAACATCAAGCTGTGTTACAGTCGACAAGCTTTAGGTCCTAAATCTACTCTGTAGGTATAGACAAATCCCAGACCATAGTTTGTAGAATAGATGGCAAAAAAGTCCAATGTAAACCATCCAAACCCGTGTTTTTTTAAAAAAAAAGCTAACTTGCTGAAATAACATAGAAACGATTATATACCGCGGTATATTGTATACCTTTATTCAAGTAGATGGTGTAATCAAAGTGCCAATGTAGCTATGTTACTAAAACGGCCCAAGACACACATAAATAGTTTTATATATTAGCACAGGTTAAACATTACGTAAAATCAAAACGATACGTCTAGTATCTTCTATCTGCACTTTTAGTTTTGGGAAAATTATGGATTTCAGA
Organism: Capniomyces stellatus; assembly: GCA_001661515.1. Lineage (NCBI taxonomy): Eukaryota > Fungi > Kickxellomycota > Harpellomycetes > Harpellales > Legeriomycetaceae > Capniomyces > Capniomyces stellatus. Next base: position 860,219 of record LUVW01000013.1, on the reverse strand, counting down.
GTTGGCTATCTTGACAATATTCATATCCTCAGGGATCCCAGGGATACTATGTTCGTATATGCTGTGGACCTTTTCAGCGGCATTCACGTCAGAGTATGTTAGATTCAGTATTCCCGTTCGCTCTTTTGTTGTTAAATCCTAAATGTAATCCAAGTTGTATTCTTTTAAAACCATTGATTCCAATTACTAGATAAATCAATAAACACAAGATTTTCAAGCTTGAATGGGCCTGAAACTCAATGCGGAGGGGGGGGGAGTTCTTACCTTCATAAAAAACATACCGATTATCTTTCCGTATTGACTAAAGTAATCATGCAATTTAAAAACGTTGCTGTAGCTTTTGAATGCATTTCTGTCAAAAAACAGAATTATCGTTTTTGGTTTAAACATGTTAATTAGTACTATTGAAAATATCTCTAATCAAGTATAATCAAAATACTAGCTGAATATACTTTGGGGTATAATTACAATAGGGAGTGTGAGAAATAAAGTTGGAAGTATGTATTAGCACAGCAATATAATAATCAAGGCTATTTCGACGCCATTTGGTTTAATTTTGAGGCAAACTCGACTTTGAGTGCAAAAAACACAAAAAAGTTTGAAAAAAAGCGGAATCCTTTGATCAGGTTTAAATTGCATAAAAAATTTTACAAAAAAAAAATTAAAAAAATGAGCAGTTAAATTTAATTGAATTGATCAAAAAATATATCCAAATAAACCTGGCTTTAACCTTTTGTTGATTCATAAAAGAATTTATATACAAAAAATATATCAACAAGATAACCAGCAACAGAAATGGCCAAGGTAAAGAGAGCCGGTTTGCAGAAAAGGCTGAATAGCTTGCTACAAAAGAAGGCTGAGCAAGATGCAGAAAAAAACAAGCAAAAGGGAAATGCAAAGGGAAAGGGGAGCGCAGTAAAAGCAGCGAAAAAACAAGTTCACATCCAACAGGTTCGAACACTGTACACCTTGAAAGACAAGATTCTGCTTATTGGTGAAGGTAAACACAATTATTTTAAGAAATAAAGAAGCAATACAAAAAAAAAGACAAACAGATCTACATGATTATATTGAGATCAAATAAATTGTAGATATTAAGGGCTGAGAGGGTGGAAACCCACTTTGTCGATGCCTGATTTACAAATTTAATGGGAGGAAATCAATGGAAATAGAAATATTTGATACTGATGAATATTGACTGTTGAATTATATAGGAAACTTCAGCTTTGCGAAGGCACTAGCTGAAAATCTTGGGAGTGGAAAAAACATTGTAGCAACTTCATTTGATACTGAAAAGGAACTGCATGAAAAGTACAAGGACGCGGCAGAGATGCTTGAAGGATTTTCTCGGTTTGGCGGTACAGTGCACTACGGTGTTGACTGCACAAAGCTGGAAAAATACAAAGTGTTAAAAAGTCAAAAGTTTACAAGAATTGTATTCAACTTTCCACATGCAGGCCTTGGCATCAAAGATCAGGAAAGAAACATAAAAACAAATCAGGACTTGTTGATGAAGTTTTTCAGCTGTGCAACTCCGCTACTGTCATACGACAGCTCAAATAAAAACAGAGAAGACCCCAACTCAAAAAAAAAGAAAAAGAACAAGAATGGAAAGAAAAAGAAGGAGAACAAAAACCAAGACGAATCAGACTCTGAGAATGAAGGTAGAAAAGTGGTTAGGCCAAAAAGCGAGCATGTACCGTCAAGCAATGTGAATGATTCACATCCTCAACCATCGAATCTGGAGCAACCCGAAAGTGGTGGTCCAGATGAGAGTGCAGCTGTCAAGGAAGAAGTATCTGTAGCGCCAAAAGATGAAAAGGCCGAAAGAGCACGGAAGGAGGAAATGGATGCAATTAATTTTGCAATCTCGCAAAACGTTAAGCCGGATCTAGAAGTGGACGGGGAGATCCACATAACGTTAAAGTCTGGCAGTCCATATGACCAATGGGGAGTTAAGGCACTGGCTAAAAATGAAAACAAGTTGGTATGCGAGACTAGAGTTCCATTTGTGCCCAAAAACTACCCTGGATACGAACACCGCCGAAGTATTGGATTTACCGAAGGTTTGTCGGCTGACAGCAACGCAGAGATTATAGAAAAGAACCCCATGACTTATATATTTATTCAAACTGACGCCAGCGTTTTGGAGCAACAGGAGGTTGACAATGAGCTCAAGAACAAAAACAGAGGCAAAAAAAGAAAGAATAGAGACGACTATGTTCCCGTTAACAACAAGAGGCCTAACAATTCGCGGTGATCGTCTCACAAACCCACAAGAGTTTTGCTACTGTTGCTATGTTTTTTAAGCCAAAATTGAATGAAACTAATTGTATTGTAAAAATTGAGTTTGTGGCTTTAAAGTGTTTTTTTTTTTTTTGGGAACTTGGCTAATTAGACCAAATATTTATAAATTTGAAATATCTAAACTATATATAATGCATACAATCTATATCAACTGGATCTTATTATTAATTGTGAGTGCCTTTAGTTTAGCTGGATATCCACAGCACCAAAAACAGGTGGAATTAAAGTGGGACGGAAAGCGGAAAGTATTGTTCAACAAACTGCATAAACTCCTTTGAGACTTTGAGATTTTCGCCCCCACACTCCTTTGTCAGCTGTTGCGACGACAAAGCTTTCAAAATACCGGCTACTATGGGTTCCGTCAGTACATGTGATGAGTTTGAACCAACTTTGTTGAATCTTGACCTAGTACTTCTCCCTGAGCCACTAAAATCATCGAGATCGATATCATCAATACTCAAGTCATCAAAGTCAAAGTCAAGATTGTGTCTTGTGTGTTCTGCCAAGCTGTTTCTAGGTTTAGCTTTATCCAAAGCGCCGTTTATACCAATTCCCAAGTTTTTGATTGTAAGCTTTTTAAGGTCCTTTGCGTCTTTGCTGGACTGACCAGATTTGGTGTTGTGTTTGGAGTAGTCGACTTTGCTACCAGTTTTCCATAGCCGCAGTGTCGGAATAATGTCTGATATCATTCTATACTTTATGAGCATAGCTATAAGCAGGTATATGGTTTTTGAATCAACCGACTTTCTCCAGGTTGACCCGTTATTATCAAACAGCATATCAACAATCTCGCTTGTTCTTTCAGCTTGAGTAGATTTTGATCTTGTGTTTAAATGAGCTAATGGAGATGACATGTACCCCAACCCTGAATCAACCGATTCATAAATCAAGTCTAGGTCATTTATATTGAGTAGCATCTCTACGTATTGCTTTGCTGTTTCTATGTGTCCTCGCAAATCACAAGCACGAAGCATGATTGCAATGGTTACCGAGTCGATACTCAAGCCGTAGTGCACGCGATCCCTCCACATTTGCAAAACATGCTCTGGTTCTTTTGCAACCAGAAACATCCCCATCAGGTTGGTCAGAAGTTTAGAGTTGTCAAACATCATGGCATGGATAGCTGACTGCTGAGCGGACTCTTTGCTAATCATGTTTTGGTAAACTTGGTAAGCGTACTCTGGGTTACTAAGTCTGTTGAATATCGACAACACAAGCGCGTATGTAGACTCGTCAGGAACAACACCTGTCTTTGGCCCAACAGACTCGATCTGATTATACCACTTGAAGACAACACGAGCAACATCGTCCAAAGTATATTTCGGAGCTGCACCATTGCTCAAATTTGGAGATCCTCCAAACTTTGGTGCACCATATCGGGCCTTGGGGTTAGGCGCTGTTGGCAAAATGGCGCTTTTGTTGCGAGCCGCAACCACGCTGCAAACAAACTCGGCCTTCGCAGGCGACTTTATGGCGTACTCTATAGCCGAGTCGAATGCCTGAAACAAGTTATTGTACGATTGGATATCAGCCTCAACAGTTGCATCCTCTAGCAAACTTTGCATATTGTTTAACACCTTGCTCAGCGCAACAGACGGGTTGCTTGTTTTCATGTACAGCTTTGCCAGCACGTTGTAAATATGGATCGTGTGCTTTACGTTCCTACTCTGCATTTCTTCATACCAGTGCTTCAACTCTTGCTTATTTTCATTGATAATATCTTGGTTGTTTAGTATACAGTTGAAAATCGAATAGTAAATGTAGCTGTCGGGAAGAACTTGGTTACGTATCATCTCGTTGTAAACTTTGTGTGCCTCAGCAATGTCTCCAGAGTTCACCAAACCCTCAAGCAAGATTCCATAGACAACCGTTGACTTTTTAATCCCAGATTTCTCCATCATGATATACAGGTTGGATGCCTCAACAAGGTCCTTCTTCTTCATGCATTTAGCTAATAAGCGGGTGTATATGTCAATCGTAGCCTTTCCGCCAAACCCCTCAATCATCGCTATCAACTTTGAAGGTTGCATCGGCAGCCCCACCAACGAGTGGACATTCGGCATCAACTTGGCATTGATGCACTCTTCAAGCACCTTGGACGCTAGATCCAATCTTCTGTAAAGCACAGCACTTCCTATCAGGATGGTGTATGACACTGAATCCAACGAAATTCCATCCTGTTTGATCATTTCAGCCTCCTCGATTCCGCTTTCAATCCCCTTCATCTTAGCAACCCCGCTTAATACAATGTTTCTTACAACAATGTCCATTTCAATACCTTTTTCCTGCATCTCTAATAACAGGCCGTATACCTGCTCCCAGTTTCCAACTGTAACTTCGGCTGCTATAATTGCGCTATAGCTCATCAGATCTGGCTGCATAACCTCGTCTACATTCGACTGCTCCTTCAAATCTCTCCAAAACCCACGGGCCTCCTCAATTGTGCCAACTGACTTGGAATAGTATTTAATCAACGAGTTGTATATCACTATATCAGGCTTAGGCCCATGTGCTTTTAGACGTTCCAGAATGTTGTACACTTCTTGGGTGTTTAGGAGCGATGCATTCATGCTTATCAGCTCATTGTATGTGTACTTGTCAGGCTCAATGCCGTAAAACCGCATGCTTTTCATAACTTGTTCCATGTAATTTAGTTGGACTAGGATAGGCGTATATCTTTTTAAAGTCCCGTTTTTGCGAATTACGTTTAACAATACCGTGTAATCGTTCAACACCAGTTGCTTTTTCATATCATTTGTTAGGTTTGTGTATACTGTGAACGCCATCTGCCCACTATTGAACTTTCGGTTATGCAAGTAGTCCAAAAATAAACAGAGCCTTTTTTCGCGTATTCCGTTTATTCTGTCTTGAAGCATTTGACCATAATCGATATTTTCAGAACTATCGACTTTAGTGCCGCTCGATTCCTTTTCAGCACAGCCTGATGCCATTGAATCAATCAAAGTTCCAGTGCTCAGTTCTTTAATATCGCATTTTTGAATATTTTTGCATAAAATGATGTTGTTGAACACTTCTCTGCCGATTTTTGAGTGGTATTGAGGCCGCAATTTATTTCTCGAAAATCCAACAATGGTCCTTCTTGGTATATACTCTGCGCTTTTGTCTACTTTTGTAGATAATGAATGACTGCTACTAATGTAATTGTTTCTTTTGATCAGCTTTCCCGCCTCACTTTCCAACATGGAAAGTATCTTTGTGTTTTTCTTTGACATCTTGAGCAAAAAGTAAATAGGACCTTTGAAAAATAGCCAACTATGCCTGGTTTTACTATTCCGAACTTTATATTGACTCTTGTCTAGCAGCTGCAGCCAAGGAAAAAGATATATTTCAAGCAAAGGTGCACGCTCTGTGGTTTATTGCAGTCTAGTGTTTATTTTTATTATTGAAATGCGATCTCCGACAATCAAGTGCCCAGTGAATAAACTTTACTTACTCTATCAATCACAATATCTTGAAATTACATGAAATCAATCCTCGACTTTTATTTTATTTTATGTAGCCTAAAGGTTTTATAGGAAAAAAACTTTGCAAATATTGTTTTTTAATTGGTAGCGATGATTACTTAGATCCCAAGATCAAATTTTCAGTCAAATTTTGTCAAGTTTATTATTTCGCCCAAAATCCTCTAATTTTTTTTTTCAAGATTTTTTTTTCTTCAAACCCCAAGTTGGCAAATTAAAAGCGTTTCTAGTGCAAGCCAAAATTTTCTACAAAAACGTCAAGAGCAGTAGAATTTAAAATCCTGAACGAAATCTTCAATTTTAAATTAAATCCAACTCACATTTGTTTTGAAAGAGACAATAGATTTATATTCGAATCAGTAAAGAGAATATAGTTCAAACACAAGAAACAACAGAGACGGATATATATAAAAAAACATGGCAGCTGAAAATGTCACTGTCTCGGTAAAGACCTTGGAAAACGAGTTTGGGAATTTTAGTTTGGCGGCACAGCAACAAGCGCTAACAAGCGAGCAGAAGAGTGCAGATCATGTAAGTGATGCTGGGGAAAACGAAGCTGCTGAAGAGCAAGAGTTGAGTGTTGAAACCCAAGAAAATGAGCAAGCTAATGAAAATAGCGAGTTATCTACAAAAAGGTACAAGTATCTTGTTTTGGATACAAATCCATTGCTTAAGGGGAATGATTTGCTGCCGTATGCAGAAAATTTCATTACAATTCCAGAGGTTTTAGGCGAGCTTTTGAGCAAGCAGGCGCGCGAACACTTTGAAATGCTCAAAATAAGATATAATCTCACAACAAAGGATCCTGATCCAGAATCAATCAGTTTAGGTAAGTACGGGTTAAATACGATGTATATACTTTGTTTTGATATTTGTGGCTAAATTAGTTTGTTTGAAAGGTGAATACTAAACCAAATATTTGCAACTGGGTACTTTACTTGTGCAAAAATTAATAGTTGTAAAGACAGCAAAAGAAACAGGAGATTTTAACAGTTTGTCGATAACAGATATAAAGGTTATCAGTTTGGCGGTAATGCTGGCAAAACAAAACGGCGAGTTTGAGAAACCTGACGCAAAGTCGTCAGCCAAACCAGTAAACAATACCAATCAGCAGTCAAAATCAGCACCAAAATCAGTACCAACAAATGCACCAACAAATGCACCAGAAAGTGCCAAGTTGGCTCAAGTGGAACCAGTAGCGCAAGTAAATCCCAGTACTTCTGCAGCAAAAACGGTTTCCAAGAGCAAAGAGGCACTGGATACTGAAAAAAGGGTGGATGATCATTTCTTGGGAGCTATAGGAGAGCTGTCGAGCGAGGCACTAAAAGAAATTGAGGCTGAAGCAAACAATGAAGAAGCGGCTGAAGAGACTGTAAGTGTGCAAGAACCAGAGCCAAAGCAATCGCAAGCAGACGAGGTTGAAGATGAAGGTGACAACAAGGTGGATAATGGCGACGAGGATGATGGCGAGGATGATGGTGATGAGTGGACCGTGGTGTCAAAGAACAAGTCCAAGCAAAAAAAGAGACGAAATGACAACAAAATGTTTGGATGGGGAAGCGAGTGGATAACACCAGAGAATGTGAGGCAAAGAAAGATGCTGGACAACACAAACGTGCGTAACATCAAGTCGGCACTCGACGAGCGTAATCCAAACAATATAAGCCAAGGTGTCCAAATCCAAGTTGGTTCAGTCACTTCGGATTTTGCCATGCAGAATGTGCTTTTGAAGCTTGGGCTTCATTTGGTTAGTTTGGATGGCTTTTTGATCAAGCAGCTACAAACGTGGGTGCTAAGATGCCACGCCTGCTTTGCAACAACTCCTAAAATGGACTTGCAATTTTGCCCCTCATGTGGCCACCCAACACTGATCCGTACTTCGATTTCAACAAAGCAAGTGGAAAGCAAAACAGGCGACGGCAAAGGCAAGGTCGTGACTACTTTGTACCTAAAGAAGAACTTCAAGTACAAGCTTCAAGGAACCAAGTTCAGTATTCCGGCTGCAAAAGGAGGCAGATCTGGCCGCGATTTGATTATGAGGCCTGATGACAAGAGATACATTGACTCTATGCATCGTAGAAATATTTTGCTGGCTAAGGCTGAGCGAAACGAAATCAAGGTTCTTGCCAACGCCAAGGATGGCGATGCAGGGCTATGGGATGTTGACTACATGCCATCTATGCTGCTAAATGTTGACCCTAACGCTAAAGGTCGTGATGGTGAACGGTTTGATGCTCGAGGCATGCCGATCATTGGTGTTGGCAGAAAAAACCCAAACAAGGCTAAAAAGACTGGAAATCGCAAAAATAAAAACAGAATTGCTTAGTTTATCCTGCCTTGCCTTTCCTCATCTCCCTCGCTATTTAATCCAGTGAAAAAGGCACCTACTAACCCCACTTTTTCTTTTCTTTTCAATTTTGCTAATCTGTGTCTATCTTGATTATTTTTTATTTCTTAAATACAGTTTCATTTATCTATTTATCCCTGATCGATTTACTTGATCAATGCTTTTTTATTATTTGTTAGTATGAGGCTTTTGTCTGTAACTTAATCTGCTGTGTTTAGCAAGCCATTTTTGGGTGGTTCCATACTACTAGAATAATTAATACATCTCAAAAGTCAGTGTCCGATTTTAGTGAATTGACTGTTACGGATATATATTAGACAAAGGCCAAAATTTTAACCGGCTCTGTTAGCTCAGTTGGTTAGAGCGTGGTGCTAATAACGCCAAGGTCACAGGTTCGACCCCTGTACAGAGCAGTTTTATTCTTCTTTTATTTTTTGTCATCTTGGTTGGCAACTTTATAATAAAAATATATTATTTAGACGGTGACAGCACGGTGTAAATTTTGGCGTGAACTGGGGTTTTGCCGCAATACTGACTCGCTGGATAACTAAAAAATGTGCTACAGAATCTGCAAGATAAGCTCCAGCTTTTGTATATATCAATTATGAATTTGTTGAAAGTAAAAGAAGAAAAAAAAAGTTTAATCCGAATTTAAATGAATAGAAAAATAAAGTAAAAAAGAGTAATAGCAATATAGAGTGGATAAATAAACATAAACAAACAAGGTATACGGTTGATTGATTTTTGAATGGGTTGGTTGGTTTGTTGGTTGGTTGATAATAGCCAAGATTAACGAAGAGATGTTTTACTTTCTTACAGAGGCAGAATGTAAACTGTATACTAATTCACGGACCAAATGCTCAGAAACACCAGGGCATTCCTTTTCAGCATTTACGAACGCGTTATGTAGATAGGCATAGGCCTTTTTTGCCTTGGTGTTGTTGGTGTGGCGGTCTAGCCGTGTTATAGCTGGGATGACTAACATTTGGTACAAATCATCACGTGATGGCGGAGGTGGTGTACCTGACCTAACTTTCATTGATAAGGGTTGGTTTGATGGCGATTTGTGCAATTGTGCCTGCAATTGCTGTTGGCCTTGGGCTTGACCCTGACCTTGACCCTGACTTTGACTCTGGCTTTGGCTCTGGCTTTGGCTCTGGCTCTGGCTCTGGCTCTGGCTTTGACCTTGAGCTTGAGCTTGACTCTGACTTTGACTTTGACTCTGGCTTTGGGGCTGACTTTGGGTCTTCTTGTAGTTGGTTTGAGGGGATAGCATTGAGTTCCTATTGATAATGTTACCATTAGTGTTGGTTTGCCTTGTCTGCAGCTGTGACTGGGATTGTCTATTCAGGGCTGGCGACTTGTATGCTTGGTTTTGGAGGTCTCTAGCACCAAAGCCCTTGTTGTTGTCAATAGAGCTGCTGCTGGCAGGGGAAATTGGCGACACGTACTGCTTTCCAGGGGTAAGCACTCTTGCAACACCAGAAGATGCGCTGCTGCTTGGCTGTGGGAGGAATGGCAATCCTAAGGAGCTGTTGGGGCTGTTGTGGTTTGACATTAAGCCTTGCTTTGACCCCAGCGGCCCTGACTGTCCCTGAGCGTGGTTATACTGCTGATTTCGAGAACCTGGTGCTAGCTGAGATGATCCTGGAGGAGTCTGTGTGCCTTGGCCTCCGGTACTTGGTGACATCTGATTAGATAAGTTGGAGGTACTCGTTTTGATTACCAACCTGTTTATATTTGTGCTGGAGCTTTGCTGTTGGCCTGATGCTGATCCTGATGCTGATCCTGATGCTGATCCGGCTCTTGAAGAATTCGACACACTTGTCTGAATCGCCAACCCCATCAAGTTGCTTGAGCTTGGGTGTGGGGGAATTGGTGGCGGCACTCCATTTTGCGGCATATTTAGATTCCCGATTCCGATAGCATTGCTCTTTGAGGGCGAAGGGCGTGGAATCGCTGAATAACCGTTATTGTTGAAACTCGACTGCATTTGCGGCTGATGTGGCGACTGAGTCGCTCGACTCATCCCAGGCTGGTTGCTGTTTTGCGAATTAGACATCCTGTTTTGTGCACCAACGTTCAAATTTGGCGCTCCTATGTTTGTGCGGTTGCTTATTGGAGGTGAAGCCTTTCTTACGGTATCGAAATTCCACATTATAGTGTCCTGCTTGCTACTGTTTAAAGTTGATTTAAGTGCAAACTTTTATTGCATATTATCTCATCGTTAAATAATTAAATAGCCATGCTAACAGATAATTGCCCAAACTTACTTTTCAGACCTCTGTTCGTCTTCTGATCGCTTTTGGTTCTGTGGGTGGCTAATCTTCCATCTCTCCCATCGCTGGATAAGCTCTGTCAAAACGCTTGTTCTTTTCGCTCCTCGAACAAACTTGTGCTTAAGTAACTGTTCAGCAGATGGCCTCTAACAATCATTACCAAATATCGCACGTGTTTAGTTGTGATGTTGTATATTTTACCCTCACATTTATGCCTTAGCCCCTGATTAGCCTCTGTGCTCTTATCATAAGTCAATTTACACACATAATTTGATGGAACAGATAAAGTAAAACATCAAGCTCGCCAAATCAATTCTTCAACTTACCCTTGCTGGGTCCTTTTGTAAACACAGTGAAACAAAGTCGATAAAGTGCTTGGAGAAATCCCCTGTGAGCTGCGGGGGCTCGTTTTTTGGGATAACAAACAAAACCTTCATAGGATGAAGCTCTGCATAAGGCGGCTGCCCTTTTGCCAGCTCAATTGCAGTGATTCCCAACGACCATATATCTGCCTTGCTATTATATCCGCTTTGCTTGATCACCTCTGGTGCCATCCAAAACTATTTTGCACATTAGTTATTTGTATAAAAGTTGGGCCTGTTATCAATTATCCCTTCAATGCATTCTTTCTTAAATTAAATTAAAAAAAAAACCCTGAAATAAGCTTGGACTCCCCTCCCTCCCCATAACGGAGGTAAATAAAAATAAAAATAAGGTAAAACTATCAATCTTGAACTTACTGGAGTTCCGACAAAGGTGTTTTTCTTTGTTAGCGTGGCCGAAATTTGGCCAGACACTCCAAAATCTGCCAGTTTGACTATTTATTGTGCAAATAAAACTATGTCAACCCTTTTGCTCAATGTAAAAATTAACAATAATAAAAATGGTTACATGGAAATACAAAGTGTAGATATAAATATTTTCTACTTACCGCCTCCTTCTTTGGTCAGCAGTATATTCGCAGCTACAGAAATATCCAAATTTCGCATCGTATTAGTATATCAACGCACAAGATATGAACCAAAGAAAATCATTGCCAACTAATTTGAACTGTCAGTATTTGAACAGTTTTACCCTTGATATCCCTATGTATTTTGTTTTCGTGATGCAAATAATCCAACCCTCGGAGTATCTCTCTCATCAACACTGCAATCCTACTTTCGCTGATCAAACCGGGCTTCATCTATTTTGATTAATTTCTCTCTTAGTCACTATCTTGATTTAAAACCCAGTGGATACACAAACAACCCCTATACCCTTGAAAACAGATTTAATAATAGAATATCTGGATCTGTAATAGCTTACCATTTCTGCACACGATCCACCGCCGCAAAACTCCATAACAATCCACAAGTCCGACCCTTGTAAATATGACCCATGATACCTATTACGCCATTTGTTTTAATTCCATCAACACATTTTCTACTTTAACAACAAACTGCATACACTATCATACACCCACCACCACATATTCACTACCCTGCATACAATACCCTACACAAAACCAGCATAGCCACAAAAAATTTCTATTTTATCTTATACAACCCAAAGTACCTTGTTACAAATGGCGAGTCCAGCTGGGACAAAATAAATATCTCTTGCTGAATGTCCTCAATCTCATCCTCGGCGCTCTCCAAGTCAATGATTTTAATGGCAACATGTCTTCTTGTTTTGTGGTCAACACTATTTTTTTCAGATATTTAACTCTGGCTCAGCTTTTACCTTTATCAATACCAATTCTTATGGAAACACAGTGCATATTTTAAAGCTTATTGGTGTCATGTATATGAGTTGAATAAATTAATAGTTATTACGCTTTATAAACCTCTCCAAAAGATCCTCGTCCTAATAGATTAAATCGCACATTTTAACTTATTCGGTTTAACTACTGCCTTATTAGTGTTCGTCAGCCTTTTTTTCGACTACGAGTAATAAAAAGTTAATAGTGAATCTGTATAAAAAATTGACAGTTAATTACCTATCTTTTGCAACAGGGTGAATTGACCTCTCGAATCGACTGGTATTCTCGACTATTTACACAGCAGTAAAACACTCAACATTAGGCAAAGTCGATATATTCTCAAATGGCTTTGCTACTTTGCCTAAACTTATTCGGATTTTGCATTGTTATGCATCAGTCTATCTTTATTTTTCTTTACCATTCTTAATTAAAGCAAACCAACTGATCTCTGAAACTAGTACTGAACTCAGACGCGCTTGTTACTCCCAAATTAACCTCCTCTTGCCTCTATCCGTTTCTACCTTTTCGCTTTTTTTTAATAAAAGAATAAAATAGTATTTATGCTCGATTATTCCAACAATCTTTCCAGAGTATTTAGTTGCTCCTTGGCTTCTAGAAATAGAATGTGAAATAGACGAAGAAAAAAGTTAGACAAAAAAAAAGTCGAATTTTAATAGAACTAATAGGTAGCGTCAAACTAAGGTCGGTGAAAAACGATTCTGCTTTCAGAACAGTTTTAGCCTTTATTACTGCTAGGTATTTTGGCAGGTCTAATTGGATTGTGGCAATTTAGAGGTATTTGCTCACAAGCAGTAAAGAAACATACGTTTTGACTTTTATTTACCAGCCCACAATACTTGTTGTAGACCACCTGTTTTTTAAACCAGAGTTGAGATACAATGTAAAAAGGGATATGTTAGTATCGTTGCTTTTTACCTTCTACTTGCACTTTTCCTTTTTTCAATTGCGCGACTTGTTTCAAGCTTCACGAAATTTCAACTTTATAGCAATGCAGAATTAGACTTGTGGCATAGAAGGCTTTTATTTTTATTTATTTATTTACTTATTTATTGTGCCTTTGTAACTCGAAACAGCAATATAATCTCAATTTGATTTATTTTCTTTACATTTAATCTCGCTAGAGCAATCTAGTCCTTTGTGTTGCACTTGGTTAAATTAATTCCTTGCTGCACTCATCAACACTCCTTCCCTTTATTTATTGTTTACTAAACGGAAAAAAAAATTTGAACAGCCATTCCTTTACTCTTTCGTGTTTTGTTTAATGTTTACGTTTTGTCATATTGTTTAATATTGTATGTTTTGTTGTGTAGATCCTGTTGCCAATAAATCACAGTTAAGTAAAATAAATTTACGTTTTGTTAAGTATAGATGGAACTATTAGGTAATTGCCTTCTACTTGATAATGCTTGAGATTACACATTTTGCTGGAATGCCTTGGATTATCCATCAACGCACCTTGTTGTTTTCATTGGACCATAGTGATTTGTTACTTTCCACTCGCACTGGATTAACACCACTATATCGCTGGCCTAACTCACTTCTTGAACAGGCATTGGTAACTTTTGTATTCAATAGCCATAAAAGTAATATTAGTAACAACAGTTGAAAATTTCTTTTCGAGACTAGACTAGTTCAACTAGTCTTGAATAAGTCACTTTTTCGGATTATCACTTTAGTTGACCAACCAACTTTTTCTTCTAATCATCACTCTAGCTGACCAACTAGTTTTTTTTTTTTTTTGAAGTTTGCCTATTACAATCATTGTGTTCTATTTAGTAATTTCCCAAAGGTTAATTTAAGTTACATTAGGAATAATTGAGCTGTAACACCTTGTCTTTACATTAAACCGCTATGTTTTCCGCCCAATTAAACCCCCTATTTCTGCACTAAATCCCCATTCTATTTACATCCTAGCCATACATTTCAGAAAATTTTATGTTTTTAATCAGGTTTCTCGTCCCAAACTCTATTACTTGCCTCTGTTTAAATATAAACCAAGCATTTCTGCTTTGCTTGACACAAACTCTTTGTATATGTATATTTTTATTTATTTTTATTAAAATCAGGCATTACTGTCTTTTTAATATTTTCTCTCCTGCCTTGGTTTGCAAAACTGAGTAAAAAAGGAGCGGTTTAGCTAACTTTGGTAATTGTTGTTGCTTATCTCAGGCTAATGTTTCCTCTTCTGCCTAAACATCGAGAATTTCAAACACAAACTCGGCCTAATTAGCCGAGCTCCAGACAAAATCAGCCTTTCTAGCACCAATTCCAAATTTGCCGTTTGCCATCTTGATGCTACTTTTTTCTTCTCCAACGCTTGTGTCTATTTAAACACTGTTTTGTTGCTGTTGCTGTTGTAGTAGAGTAGTCGTCTATTGAATCCTTGAAATTGATTCTTATAACGCTTTACGTGACTTTCTCGCTTCGTTTACCAGCAAAGTCAAAGAGTAGGACAAGATTCTTGCAAAGATTAATAGTTGATACAAAAAAATATATCTTGAATTGTTGAATTTGTAATTTATTTTGTAGTTTTCCAGTAGCAATTTTTAAATCGCGGAGTTTTCTTGAATGAACATATAATATTGCTACCAAGAATTCATCGAAAGCAAAATCAGTGTCAGTTTCTTCAAGAATAACCCAAATCAGCAACAGTGAATTGCAGTAATAAATCGGAAAAAAACAAACTTTGGCCCTTTTTGCTTTGCCTGCGTTACTAGTTGGTTTTGGAGATATATATAGTTATTTTAGAACCAGCATTCCCCAGGTAAGTAAGGTAGTGGTCAACAAAATAATCAGCACTGACATTTGAGTCTGATATGTAATCAATTCAATCCAACTTTTACTCAAAAAAAAAAACGTGTAAAGCGAGGAAAACCAGTTTCATTTTTTGATCTCATTCGACTGGGATTTATCAAATTAACACTTTGATTTCGTTAGCCAAAAATAAAACTTTAGAAAATAAACTAAAAATAAAACTCTAGAAAAAAAACTAAAAATATAACCCTAAAAATACTAGAAATGTTAAACTTTTGCTCTTGTTTTCCAAACCTTCATAAGTTTATTTTATATTGTTAAAAAAGTCAAAATCTGATCAAATTCAATATTTGAAATCAAGCTACAACGTAACATAAACGATTTCAAACTCTATTTGTGAAATACATATCATGAAGACACCCAAAAACACAGCGCCAAGCAGCAGAATAGGTAAATATGGATTTTGCTTTTTTTTTTTGTTTTTTTTTAAAAAAAAACTGCCGAAAGTAAATCATAATCAGAATTACAGTTATTTTTTATTGTTGAAATCGCATTTTATATCTTGGAACGGCTGTTTAATAGCGAAAAACATCGAAATTCAAGACGGTGTGCTTTAGTATTAACTCTTATGGCACCAGCAACCATTGAAAATTTTGTATTTTTTTTTCAAGCAACTACTAATTGGTTTTGTTGATTTGTAGAAAATGTTCACAAGTTGAGGCCGGTAAATGTCAAGTCAGCCAGAAACGAAATCTTTGTAACAAATAACAAATCAAAAGTACATGCGTATGTTCGACGGGCAAAAAAACTACTATTGGAACAAAAGTAAGACAGAAAATAGTTGGCACAAAATATAAACAGCGTATACATTTATATTGGACCTGTGCTCCTGTTGTTATCAATTGTTAATAACAGCCAACAATCTTACCAACTTGGTGCAACTAAACTAGACAGCCATGTATAGTTGTCAATGGACTTGGATCAGCGATTGGTCAGGCGATATTTGTTTCAGCTAAAATCAAAGAATCGCTACACAACCAGGTAACTCTAGTGTCCACAACCTCAACTGTCTCGCTATTCGACGAAGTTTCAACCAACGATAAGGTATATTCAGGATTTTGCTTGTTAAACATATTATGTCATACATTTTCTTGTGCCATAATGCTGACCAAAGCATAACATTTGCTATTGTACGATTATAGAACGAGTTTCCAACCATTAAAGAAAGGAAAAACTCGGCAATTAGCATACAGATAAGCCTGCTGAAGGGTGTCAAGATAAAGTAGAGTTATAGATTGTATCTGCAACCTCAACAGTATGGGTTTGCGGGTTATTTTTATTGTAAATAAACTAATTGAAATGTGTGTTTTATGGAGACAAAAGCATGTAGATCAGCGCTGCTGTTTATGCTTAGAAACTGCCTGTCAACAAACGCAATTTAAAAGTATAATCGGTTGATACATGTATTGTTATGTTTAAATGATATAATGGAGACTACAGTAGTAATTTAAAACTTTTAAAGTGGAGTAATAAAACTAAAAAAAATAAAATCGTAAAGGGTTAACGCCAATCCCGAAAATATCCGCCGTGGTCCTATAGCTTTGCAGTAGCATCAA
The DNA here is from genome assembly GCA_001661515.1 of Capniomyces stellatus. NCBI lineage: Eukaryota > Fungi > Kickxellomycota > Harpellomycetes > Harpellales > Legeriomycetaceae > Capniomyces > Capniomyces stellatus. Next base: position 843,672 of record LUVW01000013.1, on the reverse strand, counting down.
TAAAGGCTTTGAGGTTGTCTCTGGACTTTCCACTGTCGATGCTGTCGATGGCCAGTTTGGTGGCCTCAACAAGAGAGTCTGCCTTCTTTGATACGTACAATAGTGCTGCGGCATTAATTAATACAAAGTTTCTGATCGCTTTTTCACGGTCTGTAGAGTTTGCTCCATTGAAAAGGCTGTGTAAAATTTCTGCGTTTCCTTCCAATGTAGATCCTTTAACCAGTTCCATAGGATACGACTCCAGCCCAAAATCATCTGGTGTGATTGACTTTGCTGTAATTCCTCCCTCATTATCTATCGCCCAGACATTTGTAGGTCCGCTGATACTAATCTATTTTAGCATTTTTTTATATATAATAAAGTACGACCACTTTTTATTAATACGAGGTTGCTGGTATATCTGGTAAGCTTCACTTGAGCTAAAGCAAAGGAAAGGAAAGGAAAGGAAAGGAAAGGAAAAAAGAGCAAAGTATCGTGTTTGTAAAATCTTTTTAGTTTACCTCATCCATTCCAATCTCACCGCACACAACCCAGTAGTTCCTTCTTCCAAGGCTCACTAAGGCCTCTGCCATTACGGGGCCCAAGTAGTGTGAGAATACACCTATTATCCCTGTGTTTGGCTCGATAGGGTTTGTCAGGGGTCCTAGCACGTTGAACGGTGTAGGAAATCCAATTTCGAACCTGGCTTGCGCCAAAAATCTCATGGCTGGATGGAACGACTTTGCAAAAATAAAGCAGAATCCTGTGCTTTCGAGTAGCCCAGACACATCCTCTGGCTTAATAGACTCAAGCTTGCATCCTAGATGCTCCAACAAATCGGCAGATCCGCACTTTGAAGACGAAGCTCTACTACCATGCTAATTTACCACCGTAAATTTGATTTTTTAAATAAAGTAAAAAATAAATAAAACAGAATTATTAGAGAAATTTTTTGATTGTTGGCCAAATTTGGTTTTATGGCAGCGAGACAAGCAAAACAAATTGTAGTTACACGCAACCGTATTGCCGAGACAATGTTTGGGCTAGTAGAGTAGAACAACCTGATTATATCTCAAATATGTTCTATTTGAGTTTATTTGAATTTCAGCTACTTACTTTAGCGATTCTCAACCCTGCTCCTGCAGCAACCAAAGAGGCCGTCGTGGAAACATTAAAAGTATCCCAGCCATCACCACCAGTGCCTACTATATCTGCAATAACTTCACCAGAAGCTGTTCGATCAAAATTTAGAACGGGCTTAATTGCCTCTGCCAACATCTGCTTGGATAGCTCAGAGATAATCTCTGGATTTTTGTCAGCGCCATAAAGCCTGAGTGCAACCAAGAACGCGCCCTTTTGTGCCTCGGTACCTTGACCGCTCATTATCCTTTTTAGCCCATCGGTGGCTACAGCTGCAGTCAGGTTTTCTGGCTTTAAGATTATTAATCTCAAGATGTCTCTTAAGTCTTCAAGTCCTGCTGTTGGCATTTTGCGAATTCAAGTATTTCAAGTTTGTATTAAATTCAAAGGCTAAATTGTGTTGTTGGGCTACAGAGAAAGTACACCCTTTTAAAAGAATATAAGCAAAACCTGAATGCTGGAGGTATATTTGGTCTACTTATTCGAAGAAGTTCAGTAAGTTTGGTTTTGTTGTTTTAGCTTTGGTTTATATGTTTTTTTTGTTTTTTTACAAGTCCAACTACAAAATTCGGTATTCAACGGTTTATGAAGACTGATTGGCCATAATTCTCGATAAATATGCTAAAGCTTTAGATCTCAACAAAAAAAAAGTCAAAAAAAAGACCAATACTTGGAATAGTGCAAAATAAAATGTTCATTATTTATTAGTCATTTAGGATGCAGTCTTTATTGGCCAAGTTTGATTTTTATTGTTAGTCATTAGTAAAGTATATGATATCGAGTAAACGAGCGTTTCGCTAGCTTTTGTGGTTTTGTTGCGAATAATGACTATTTGAAGTAAAGAAAAGCAAGACGAGAGGTCTAAACAAATTTGAGTTAGTAGAGTTAGTAGAGTTAGTAGAGTTAGTAGAGTTAGTAGAATTGTGAAAAAAGTTATGCTAACCAAAATAATAAACAGTCGACCTGATGTTAAAACCAGACAGTATTGACGCAGTAATAGAAACGAACTAGTGGTTGATTGACATAGCTAATTAGACCACTATTTTGACGAGAAGTTACTAGATTTAACATAGATTTTACTGGTATTTAGGTACTGTTAGTTTGTTGCTAGCTGAGCTGGACCGATCTTAGTTGCCAAATGAATAGGCGCTTTATATATAAAACGCTACAATTTTGCCATTAGAATTATAGATTTCGTTTGTTTATAAAATTGCGAATTGACTGCAGTCCATGGTAACATGACCAAGTTTGTTAAGTCGAATACTATATTGGTCATTATTTGAAAAGCAGCACTAACATACAATGGCAGATTAAACAATTAATCAAGACACACTCCTAGCAACATGGTTTGTGATATTGTATATAAAACAAAGGCTTGGCTGTAAAAACGCTTTACGAATTTAGACTGCCTATATAGTTTTACACCTGAGCTTGTATACAGCAAAGCTACTTTTTCGTTTATTGAACTGCTGTGTGCTTATGTAATAAACGCTTAAACATCCGTCATTCCAACAAAGTTTTTTATAAATACTTTTTTAACTTGATTATATTTATAGTGTCGGCCAGCCAGAAGAGAGAAGTGGGCTGGACTAGAGTTGAGGTTGTTTAAGACATAGCGTGAGTTAACTTCTTACTCTCCTATTAAGACTTGGTTGTGATCTTTAAAAAAAAAACAACGAGTTTCCAAGTCTACAAGCTAAATTATCTCACATGGACTATTTTGTGTCCAGTTAATTAACCCGTTCGTAATTTGCTAATGCTAATTTTAAACCTATATTGACTGGATTTACAGAGCCACTATTTACCAAACACTGCAGATTTATTTGTGCTATGAATTGAAACCAACCGATGTTCCCATGTATTTACTTCAAACAAAGCTACAAAAGTTGCTTTGCAGCTTCAAAACTCTATTTCGTTTATAACTTTGCCTTGCTTTGATAGCTAATTTACTCTTTTGCTTACACATTATATAAAAAAAAGAAGACTAACAAGAATAAAAATTTACTAAAATTAAACAATTACCAAAACCGAAGTTTATACACAGGAAGTCGGCGCATATTATTTAATACACCCGCTAAGTATCCATCACAATGCTGTACTATCCAACAAAGGCGCTTTGGTAACTTTACTTACTTTTATACATTCAATGCAGCTTTTTTTTACTTAGAATTCGCCGAAATAAATAGGTATGGGAATGAGAATTGCAAGACTATAAATTAATCACACTGTACGTTTGTGTTTTATGTTGCTGCTATAGTATTATCGTGGGCTTGTTGTACCCAGCTTATAGAGACTACAGGTCATTCAAAGAATTCAACTTACTAGAGGGCAAAAAGGCACATAAGGCAGGGTTTTTTGGTGATAGCTTAGCCTCCGACAGGGTTGTTTGGAATGAACAGACGCAGGCCGAAACCAAAAGCGCCATCAAATATTGGACAGTTATTGCCTGGTACACTGCGATTGAATTTGTCGCAGATTTCTTTTTGTTCATGTAAGAATTGCTTGCTAGCCAGTGTGCCAACTTGGCCCAAGTACTAGTTCCAGTATTACTTTCATTGTTTATTCAAATAGCAGCATTATTTTATTTTTGAAAAAGGTGGAATCTTTAGGAGTGTTCTTAAACATGAATGTAACTAACATTATTTTTTTTTCATTGTTTTGAACTTTAGAATCCCATTCTATGGCGTAATGAAATTGATATTAGTTCTGTGGATGGCAATGCCTCAAACTAAAGTAAGCTGGCGTTGATAGATATGATCTGTTGTTATTGATATTACTACCACTGTCACTGTCACTATCACTATCACTGTTGTTTAAACCAAACAATTTTAAAACTAGTTCGAGTGGGAAACATTTCAGTCGATTTAAAGTTAGCTTAACCCAACTTGCCTATTTCTTGTTCATAGGGCGCACTTTTCGTTTATGACTACATACTTCAGCCTAATCTAGAGAAATACTCAGATATTTTAGATGAGTACTTATTGCGCGCTTCCAGAATTGTTGGAGGAACCTCGAATAGCCAGAACGCACAGGAGTCAACCGCATACTGGCTAATCAGAACCGGCGACTCGTTTGTAAAGGTAACGTATCTATTGCGAGCCGTTCTCTGAGCTATCCGTCGGGTTTACCTTTATTGGCTTTTTAATAATTGTCAAACTTGGCGTGTATAAATAGAAAATGATTTCAGGGAAACCCAGCCCAGGTGCTGAAAATGGGTCCGGAAACCAGAATTACCCACCACCAAACAATTACAACCATAACAATGGAATGAATAATGGCAACAACGCTTTGGGAGATGCGCTAAATACGATTGGTAAAATCGGAGAGCTGTTTGCTAAAAACAACGAGTCGGGCGGCAGCGCCTCAAACGTGATTTACAGTTCAATCCAGAGCTTTGCGTCGTCAAGCTCACAACCAAGCCAGTTCAATAACTCAAGCAACAGAGATTTAAACGAAAATAACGGTCCAAACTTTGATGCACAAAGCCCAGGTAATGTTAATTTCAATCTGCTTTATTCTAATTTTCAAAACAAGAGCCATAAATTACAGTTGATTTAGTCAACTTGGGCTGATTTTGGTACTTTGAAACTGACCAAGGGCAGGCGAAAAGTTATTTGGTTTATACTAACATTTATGTGCATATACTAGAATCGCCACACGCTGGAGGCGTTTCAGACTATGAGGGCGACGCAGTTCTGGTCAACAAGGAGAAAATATCCCCTGGTAACAACACCAATGAAACTGACCCCGGCACAAGTACCTTGCGCAAGAGATGGCTTTGGTGAATCTACCGTGCGGGTTTCTTAGACCACATATTTTTTTTGTAACCTAATAATAAAGAGTTTTGTAATGTCATTATGTTTACTAAGTCTGTCAAAGGGTTTAAGCACATCTGTGTGTTGTATTGGCAAGTCGGTGCAAATCGATTTTGAAAAGGCTTGATAAACGGGTCAAATTTCCTCTAAAATACAAAAACAACGCTGGTGTGTACCTTTGAGCGAATTGTTGAAACGTTATTTGTTGTAGAAAACAAATTGATTTTTTTTTTACTTGTTTGAAATGAAAAGCAAAGCTTTTAGGAAGCTATAATATGTTTAAATTTGCAAAGAGCAATCACATTTGGAGTTTACAGGTTGAAATTCTCGCGTTTTATTAGGACAATTAATTATTGGATTTGGCACCAATATTTGTTTTTTTTTATTGAAATTTGGCTCCAACATTTGAAGAAGAAAAAAACAAGTGAAAGTCAATCTCCAGCGAGTAAAACGCGTTTCCATTGTCATTTACGCAATAGTAAACAATGTTAAAAATTATTCTATAATATAAATAACGAACAATTCTTTAATTGAAAAGAAAATAAAGAACTATGCTAAATTGCAGCCGTGGAGAGAAGGTTATTCAAGTACCCTCTTAACTAGTCAAATCCACTAGTATCTATTTCAGAATTTCTCTTGTTGATTTTCGAGATATTATCGGAATTCGATCTCAATTTAATTTGCTCGAGTAGAGATAGCACACACCAAGTCACCACAAGCATTTAGTCGCGCATCGAAAAAACGAACAGGTAATTAAGCATGAACGAGAACTCCACAAAACGGGTGTTGAAAACTTATGGCCGTTCGCAAAAAAGTCTTGAGTCTTTCAAGTCAAACCCTATTGACCAAAGAATAAAGAACGGGTCTACCTACAACAAACTTGGAAGCAAGGGTAAGTTGTAAATAATTAAAAGCAAGAGAGCAACAGATATAGTTCTATTGAAGGCATGTCTTGAGTATGCTTAACAATTCTTTAGGAATTCGAAACAAGAGTCTAACTTTTTAAGGTGTATGACTTGTATGGAATGGGCTAGAAAAGTGATATTTTGTAAAACCCAGTGGCTTTTTATTGAATATATTTTTTATTTAGATCATTTCAGCGATATTGACTGGCCTTCGTCAGACACAGTAGTTCCAGAGGAGTATTTAACAAACGCTTTTAATGTAAAGGATGTTGCTGAATTGGCACACTCAAACCACACAAGCTCAAACTCATACAAAGATGTAATGCCAAACAATGGCAATAATGAGGAGCAAGAAAGTACAATTGAAACTTTTGTAAGAAAATCAGGTCTTTCTAGTGGTGCTTTAAAGTCTGAGGCTGAAAAAATCAAACTTGATAAATTTGCTCAGTTAAAAAAAAGCGGTGTTAAAGGTGATGGTCACGACAATGAAAAAGGTCATGGGCTTTCATTGCAGGAGCCAGCATGTATCGGGATCGGCAACATAATATCGGACGCAGGGGCAGTTAACAACAAAAGGTAATAACAGCTGTTTGTATAGCCGATAGCGCGATTGCTATTAATGTTGTTTGTTATTAATGTTGTTTGCTAGTAATGGCGGTGTTAATCCATATATTACTGAATAATACGTTGATTTGACTTTGAGTTTGACTTTGAGTTTGACTTTGAGTTTGACTTTGAGTTTGAATTGTTTATTTATTTTTATACTTTGTGTGTAGAAAGGTCGAGTTCCTTAGTCTTTTCAATGGCAATAAGAAGTCTTCGTCGGGCAGCGAACGAGATTTTAACAGACAGGGCAGTAACAAAGCGTTTAACAACAACTTTAGGGCACTACCAAAGAAGTCTAGCACAACTCCAATCAAAGATGTTTTAAAGCCTAAATATGGAACGGAACCACTTAGTTCTAGCCTTCAAGGGTTTACACCCAGCCCGAGGTCAGAACTTGGACCAAACAGGACCCAAGAGTCGTATCAATCATTTTTGAACTTCTCAATGAGCTCAGAAGAGACCGATCTGAAGTGTCCTGATTGCCACATGTCTTATCATCGTGGCCAGCTTGAAGATGAAATATATCACAAGTCATTTCACCGGAAATGGATGTCGAAGTTACACTCAAAGATTCGGTGGCCATCGCGTAGGTCTACTGGAAATGTGGATGTAGGGAGTGGTGAAAACGGTGTTGTTGAGCTGAAGGATGCAAAGTGTGGTTTTGGAGGTAAGGGATCTAGTTTTTTTGCATTATTTGAATAATATACTTTAGACATGCCGCATACTTGAATATACTAAAACCAACTATATCAGCTAAATGTATATAAAGCTAACTGTAAGCCATTGTATTACATTGTATTTTTTTTGTGCTGTGGTATGTTGTACTGATACACGTTACTATTGGGGATATGAAGAAAAAATCATTATGGTTCGGACAGATGCTGATAGAAGGTTTTTAAACAAGTCACTGGAAGTTCTCAACCTGGCTAACCATGACCTTGGTGCTTCTGCATTCAGTCTGAAAGACTTGGAGAACACCAGCAAAAAGGTTTGCTGATTCAAAATTTAGTTATCAATAATTTATTTTTTTCTCTTGTTGTTGATACAGCCGTTGTTTTTACCATCATTGTGATGATTGTTCGCATGAGACTGACCAATGATTAATGAAACGAACTAGATATTCTTGTATATTTCGAAAAACCGAACGGTTATTGGGTGTATTTTGGCCGAGTCGATCAGCCCGGGTACAAGAATAGTCAAGAAGACAAACAAGGACAAAACGGGGTCTACCAACACCACAGACATTGATTTTGGTAATCTAGCAGCCGGCAGCATAGATAAAGCTGATAGCTTTAAAGGCAAAACCAACAGGTAACATTTTATAAAAGTTATATACGCACTATTTGTACATATCTTTGCAATCACATTTACAGTCACAAACAACATAATGATAATTTATAATTTACTAATCCAAAATTTGCAAAATTTGTGCTTGTAACTAATTAACTCCAATCCAAAAACAAACAACAACAAAAACAAACAATTAACAATCAGAATTCCAATATGCGGAATTGATCGTGTGTGGGTTTCAGTTGGGGATAGACGTAAGGGCGTGGCAAAGGCAATGATGGAGTCAGTTCAGTAAGTTTAAAAAGCATACACATACTTGGAGATTAAAACTCACGACAATTCTGATCTCGTTACCAACCATCAACCTAAATCAACAATAACCAACAACTAATAACTTTTTTAATAAAAAATATAAATGTATTTTAGAAACCACTTTTTGTATGGGATAAGACTGAGCTCTGTCCAAGTAGCGTTTTCACAAACCACATCCAGCGGTAACTCATTCGCAATGTCGTTTTATAAAGAGGACTGGTACTACATGTACAGCGAAACTAATAGCCGGTCGGCTGATTGAAGTATACATATTTTATACCCTTTTCAGCAATATAGTTTGTACTTTTAAGCTCAGCATACACTCAATAACTCAGCTGTAAAACAACGCGAATAAAACGCAAATACACCCAAACGGTACCCCGCTTGATAACATTAAAAGAAAACTCTGGTTAAACTTTATCATTTTTTTTAAAAAAAACTAGTTTATTAATGAACATGTCGGGATAGTAATATACTATTTATTGCCATAACACTTAATAAAGAAACTTTTAACAAAACAAAACAGCTTAAAAGTATAATTTTATAATTTTAAAAAAAGGTTATCTTGTATCAATAACACTCTGAAATTACTTTCGGACTGGCTTTACGTGTGACTTGGCGTTACCTTTTGGCAAAATGTTCTTTTGTGCTTTACCGGCGTTGCTCTTGGCAGCAGCCTTCTTGACCTCCTTTGCCTTGGCAACGGCGGTGGCGCGGGCAGCAGCACGGACCTCTGGCTTCTCAGTACGGCGGTTCTGGATAGCTTCCCATGATACACCAATGATAGCACGGTTGTATTTGACGGTACGACGAGTGCGCTTCTTGGCGACTTCCTCGCTGATACCTTTACGGTGGAGACCACGGTATACTACAGTCCATGAAATCTTTCTTGGATTTTTGGATTGACGGAACAAAGACTCGGATTTAGCGTTGATGAAACGGAAGATCTATTGTAGCAAATAAAGAAAAAAAAGTCAGTAAGAACATTTGACACTTTGAAAAAACAACGTAATAAGTCAACAGCAGAAACAAGTAACCATGCTAAAAGCATTTCCCTGTAAAAAGGAGTGGAAACAATGCTCGCTTGCTTAAAACCAAAGATAATTATCGTAATAAGGTTTAAGGAGTAAAATAAAACAAAGTAATTCGAGTACTTACACGGCTGTCAGCGCGAACAAATGTACGGCCGTGACCTGGGTAAATCTTGTTACCTGAAAAAGAGCAAATCTCGAGCCTAGAGTAATAAGCAAATAAAAACAATCAGTTAGTAAAAATGCGCATAGAATATAAGGAGGGACAAGTATTGAGTTGTTCCCGATATTGTTCGCAGCAATGAAAGCAGATAGGGTCAAAAGAGTTGAAGCGTAGTAGAATGGTGCACTAGCGTGTGTGTTTTATCCCAAGTTTTTCCTTCTGGCTGAATCCTTAGTGAATACAAATCTCAACTCGACAGAGCAGAGTAATACATGCTGCAGTGTATGTGGCGCAGTATGTTTAATCTTTAAAAAATAAGTGAATCCGTTGATCCGCACAATGGTGATGTTGGTTGGAAAGTATGACAACAACTGAATCATACGTCATGCCAATAAAGCAATCGGATTCCATTGAATATACCATCCAGGTGTAATCATCTTGAATTGTGTTTGGATTCAAGCAAAACCAAACACGCATTAGCAGCCCAATTCTGTTTGAATTGTCAGCATAAGTATTAAATAATGCTGATATCCATGTTTATGGATTCACTTTCCAAAATGTGATGATAAATGTATCTGTTGGTTTCTCCTTTTTTGTTAGTTTATAGATTCAACGGATTCGATTTTCTGTCACTATCGCAATTTCCCTTTAATTTGTTTTGTTTCTTTATCAGATATACTTCGCTAGGCACACTCCTTATCCACGCTTCTTTTATTTCCCACTCTTCTTATCCCATTCAATGCTGTAGCATTATTTGCTTGACAACATATTTCATTCAGTATCTTTTAAAATACACTTGGTAGTAAATATGATATATCTAGTTACTTACTTCATGTTCGTTATAGCGTTTTCTAAAGTAATGAATATCCGCTTATTAAAAAAGAGGGAATATTAGTTAATACTAATAATTTCTTTAAATTACTTTGCGAGCATAATTACTAAATATTTTTTTTTTCAACATTTCTACTTTTACTTTTTGGTTTCTATATTTTCTATTATTATTTCAGACCAAATTTTTTTAATCTGACCTATATGTATTTCAGGATTGTTCGAAGCTGTTTGCCACTCGTATTTTGACTAATCATTGGCCAGTAATTTGGCCATTACTTTCAAAAGCGTATTAATCAATAGTAAAATGCTATTGAAATTGGCTGTGAAAATCTCGCTTTAATTGCAAAAAGAATCCCTCAGCCTTTGAAGCCCAAAATTTAAAAGTAAAAGAAAAAAAAGTAAAGCCAACCAACTAATCAAGTTTACTCATTGGCTCAAGTAGCAAGTCCATTTTTACTTCTCTAGATCAAATAAAACGCTTTACAACAACCCTTTCTACTACATTTTGTTGTTGTGCCTTCTAATTTGTTACAATAATAATCAACTTGACAATAAAAAACAGCTTAAAATTAATAATGCTTTATTTACTGCAATTTAAATGAAAGTTATTTTAAACAGTGTTTTTGCCCAAGTTGGTATCAGAAGTAAAGGGCAATATAACATAAATGTTAATAAAAGGCAAATCATGATCAATGTCCCCTGATCCTTTTATCAACAATTGCAAAGGCAAAATATAATTGCATCCAAGAAACTCCAGTGGCAATGAATATTTAGTACAATAGTACACATATTAACAACCGGGTGAGTTGTGGCAATATCCTCGTTTTTGCTGGCAGTAGCAAAATGGTATCAATCCAAGCTGATTAAAGGGCAGCTGTATGAGGTAAGATCTACTTTCTTTTTAAATAATTGAATAAATATGTAGTGGTATGGTTAAAGGTAGAATGATATTTACTACACACTCACGGAATTTTAAGCAAGTCTCAAGTAAAGATAGCAAACAGCACGGGAATAAAGTTTATAAAGTAAACCTAACCTCGTACTATATTTAATTTTGCAACTCTTGAAAAAAAGACGGGTTGCCAAAGCCACTTTTATTGGCCAACTGTAATGGTAGCCAGTGAAGCTTGTGGATTAGGCGATTCAAACAATGTTAGCAAAATGAAATATCGTGTAAAGTTCCTAGTGGACTTTATTCAGTTTTATTTGTTAATACTGTTTTTTTTTTACAACCAAGTTCCAATATCAAAGCGCTGGATGATTTTAAAATGGCTTTATAATGAAATTAGCAGTCAAATTGTTAGTATAGCTTTTTGATCACTAATTTATTCTCATTTTTATAAAGTTCGTTCCCATCCAAACAAACCAAAACCAAAACCAAAACCAAAAAACCAAATAGATAATCTAATGAGCAAGCCGATGAATAAACTGGTCAATAGACCGATCAATAGGATGATTGTTTAGCTAACCAAGCTTTAATATCTGACCATGCAGAATGTTATTAATAAAAACTACTTTGTAACTTGTATTCAGAGATAGAAACACAGCGTTGGGCCTCAGTGTTGGTTTGTTTATAAACCAAAACGTTTATGGCAGTCTCATTCCTCGATCTGCAGGACCAGCGACTCTCTAATCAAACAGTTTAATGGCAGAGTCGATTGAAATTTGAGATTTTTTTTATGTGCGTGTACAAATGTGGAATAAACAAAATTTAATCTTTTTATGAAAGCAAATAATCAGCTTGTTACCTCAATTTGCTCTTCCTGTGTTCTAAATCGTCACTGGCAGAGGGCTTTTTAGGTTTTTGCTTGAATCCCTTTTCAAAATCGGATTTCCATTTAGTTTGGCTGCTCAACACGCTTTCGTTTGCATTCAATATACTTTTGGCGGGTCCGCGTGTGGTCTTTTTAATCTCATCAGATGCGGCCGTTTCTTGGCTACTTTTGTCGGGTTGGCTGTAATTGCTTGGAATGACAAATTTGGGTTTTTCGTATCGATACAAGAACGGGTTTTCCGAAAACTTTGATTCGCTAGGTTTAGGCTTGGAACCACTGCCCAAACCACTACCATTGCCACTACCACTAACACGGGCACCTTTTCTGGGGTTGGACTCCACATACTGTGCTGGGTTGAATACCGGTTCAGGTTCAGACTCAAAAGTCGCAGTGCGGTTGCCAATGTCCAAATTCAGAATCCGTATACCCCTTCGTCTCCGGTCTTCGGATTCAGCTGTCAGCTCAGCATGTTTTGCGGCAGCTTCTTCAGCAACCAGCCTTTCAGCCGCCGACATCCACTTGTTCACAAAGTTGGGGTCAAAATCTGAGCTTTCGTCAATGAGTTTTGATCTCCTTGCAGAAGTTCTGTCGTAAATTATCAACCTGTCTTTCCGCTTAATAGCTTCGTACAGCCTGCAGACTCTGGTCTTTATTGTTTCAGACTCCAGTCCCATCTCCTGCATCTTTGCTATCATATACTCTTTGTGTTCCTCGACTTTTTCAATGCTAGCTTCTTGCAGATCGTCGTCGCCATACCCGTTCGAGCCGTCGTTACTGGCTTTGTTTCCGTTTACTGGCAGTTTGGCCGTACTCTGATCGTTGCTGTTGTCGTTTTGCATTAGTGCGTTTTGTATTGCAATTTGGTCAATCTCGCTTACTTCGCCGACTGGAATCCAAAGCCCGTCTTTGGAAAATGACGTTCCTCCAAGCTTGGAACTGTACCTCGACGGCAATGTTTGGACGGGCTTGTCTGTATTAAGGCTGCGGTTTTTCGTCTTGGATTCGTTTGATTTGGCTTTTGACATTGACTTTGACTTTGAATCTACTTTGACATCCATTATTTCGTAGATGCTTTTGGCCACTGTGCCCAGCACCTTCTTGTCAATCGACTCGTCTTGTAAAATCTCTCTGATTAGTGATAGTAGCTGCTGCTTTTTCGAGTCAACTACATTTTTGCAATTGAAGCACGGCCCTGGTCCTTCGTCCTCGCATATTATTCTTCCGCACTGGATACAGTTTGTGTATAGAGCATGGATTAACGCTATGAATGTAGTTGGTTGCCAATTCATCATACTTCAAATTAGTCTGACCCTGTTTATATACTGTCAATTATCTCTAAATAAAAGTACTGGGGCTCAGCACAATAGCAAAACCTATCATTGGCCCATCAACTAATTTACACGCTATTATTTCTCCTTTATTTATTTATTTTTTCTTTACCTTGACAGTTGCATTCATTCCTTTGTTTCGTACTCGCCTTCTTCAATACATTTTTATTGCTATCTACAATAAACGATGACTTTTGAACCTTTGTGGTCTTTTGGGTAGCAGTTTTAGCAGCAGATGTAGTAGCAGACTCCGGCTTCACATTCCTATTGTTTTTTATTTCCCTAGAGCTACTAGTATCAATATTACTTTTATTTGCTGTTTGCCCTGACGTCCTTGTTGTCTGTGGCTTGTTTGGTTTGGGCTGTTCGGTTGCCTTTTCGACTGTTCTGGCTGCCCGTTGCTTTGTTGGTATTTGATCTTTTGTGTTTTGAGCAACCTGGACAGCTGACTCCAGCACCACCACATTTTTTCTAGATGCCTGGCTGTCCAACACTTGAATAGAACTTGGCTCGGTTTGGATCAGTGCTGCCGAGTCTTGGCCGTCTATGCTTTGGTTGGATTTCTGCGGTTTTTTCTTTTGGGGTTTACCTCTAACAAATAGATAAATTCACCCAATTCAATCAGGTTATTATCGTTGGAGCTAGTGTTGGAGCTAGTGCCGATATTGGTGTTACAATCGTTACTATTATTTCTCAACTAAAAATCAACGCTGTAAACTTGCCAAATCATTCAATTGAGTGTAAATGCGGGCGCAATTTACTTTTGTTTTTATATTGGTTATAATTAAATACGTTGACTTGTATAGGCCATCAGTAACCCTGCTTACCCACTAAAAAAAACCAGATCTTGCTGCTCTTTAATGTAACCTTCGATAACAACACCGTTTTTGGTGAGCAAACCAACTGGTTTTTTTGTTTTGTTGTTGTCGGAGTTTGCGGCTCTACCGGCTTGCTTGTCGTTTTCCATTTTTTCTTTTTTTTCGCGCAGCTGCTCGGCGTTTTTCAATCTCTTTGCAACAACAGAGTCATCAAGGTAAGAGCTCTTCGTGGTTTCTTTGTCTTTATTCATTCTGGTCTCCTTTTGTGCATTGTTCTGATGTTTGGAACTGTCGCTCCCGACATTTGCTTTTGAGCTGTTAGATGGAGTTGGATCATTGCTTGGGTGCAACTTTTCGATGAATTTAGAAATGAAGTTTAGAGCCAAATCTTCAAAGCCCAAAATATCCTAATGAACAATATTTATTTTATTATATTTTATCGAGTTTGGGTTGGTTTGGGTTGGTTTGGGTTGGTTTGAGTTGTTCAATCATTACAACGAGACAGGATCAAAATATTTACATAGACACAGTGTTGCTAACAATGACAACAGTATACTTACAAGTAGTTCAGATTCCAATTCAACTTTTCCTTTTAGACTGACAAATTTATCGACTAGAGTTAAAGCTGAATCCTCTGGGATTCCAACTAGTTGGCTAATTTTCGTACATGCCCAGTTCTTGTCTGTTTCAGATATTGGTTTGGCTACCATATTTGTTCGTTTGTTTGTTTGTTTGTTTGTTTATCTGCTTTGATGTATTGCTTAACAGGATATATTTTATAGACGTTATTTTATTGTCTAGTACAGAAATCGAGGATTAGAAGGAAGCCATGAAAGTAGTAAAATAAAGAAACTGTTGAATTAATTTAAATACTTGGTTTGATTAATTTCAAGAATAAATAAATAGTAATAATAATAATAATAATAATAATAATAATAATAATAATAATAATAATAATAATAATAATAATAATAATAATTAATAAGGATCACAAGTGGAGATGGAATAGAGAAAGGAACAAAGGCACAAGACAGAGAGTTGGCGGATGGATAATGTTAGCGATTTATATTTGAATATAAACAACAATGAAATAAAAAAGAATAAAGAAAAAGTTGGAATCAAGAAACGAGAATGAAGAAACAAGAGGTTGACTAAACGAGTTCGATAGTTTCTTCAATAAGTTCCTCAACAATCTCCTCAATAACTTCTTCGTCTTGGTCTAAAGCTGCAGGCTCAACATAGCCTTCTTGAGCAGCAACTGCAGCCAACTCAGCAACTCTTGCCAAAGAGCGTTCTCTCCAGCTCTTCCATTCAGAAAGGAGACGACGGCGAGCGTTGAGCTGTTCGATGCTGGCAGCGGAAGCAAGGATTCTGTCCTGTTCGTCAAATTCAACAGAGTAGGACTCGAGGCTCTTGCGGATTTTGTTCTTGGCGGCATCGGTGAGGAGGGATTGTGGGCGGGGTCTCCACTGGATTTGTTTGAACTTCTCCTGAACAACCTTGAAGAGCTGTTCGCCTCTAAAGTCCCAGAGAATGTAGCCATTTTCCATGGTATGACGCCACATTGACGCAGAGGTGATGACGTAGCGACCAGATGGATCCCACTCCAGATCAGTGACACCGTAGTGTTCTACACCGTTGACCATCTGGATGGCGGCAGCAGGGTCGGCGTTCTTGATGTTGTTTGGCTGCTCTACATCAGTGTCCCAGAACTCCAAAGCCCAAACCGTTGTTGTGCGCAGAGTGGCCAACACGATGTAGCGACCCTTAGGCGACCACGAAATTGAGGTGGTGTTTTTCTTGTCAAGAGTCTTAAGCAGAACAAACTCCTCCTTGACCGACAACTTGCTCTTTGTCTTTACAAAGTGGTAGAAGCTGACGTTCGACTTGACTGCTGCTGTTGCCATACCGCTTGCATTGGTTGGTGGTGGTGTTGCGTCCGTCACGTGGATAATAGCAAACTTGTAGCTGGATGACTGGGGCTCCCAGGCAAACACCACAACGTTACCCTTAATCTCAACAACATCTGATGGAATGTCCTTCTCACTGACTCGGAAAATCTCCAGACTGGTAAATGTCGACTTCTTTGTTTTTGTGAATCTCTGCACTCTGGCGCAAAGAACCTCGCCATTTGGATGCCAGTGGAACGCAATGTCCTTCACACTCACCAGATTCTTTGTTCTGAGCACGCTCATTGTTGGCACCGAAAGTATTGTAATACGCCCTGGCTGGTTGTCTATTTCTGGAATCCAGTACGCAAGCATATCTGGGTTCTTGCGGCTCTTTGCTCTACCGTCATCACTTGGACGCCACTCAAAGTTCGTTACCCCTGGCGCATTGAAGCTCTTCTTGTTAACCAACGTCATTGAAGCTGCCTCGTAAACCGATATCTTTGATCCCGGTGTGATTCTGCCAAAGTAGCTCTCTGTAGCCGACCACTTGAAGCATGGCCACGAGAACTTTGTTACCGCTGATCCATCTTCTGCTGTAACAAATCCAAACGATCGCATCAGTCTCCCTGTCTGCACATCCCAAACACAGAACTGGTTGCCCTCATCAATATCCGAGTATGGGTTCATGTGCTCATTTCCTGGCCCCAAAACCTTGTTTACTGCCTCAACCTCAATTGGCTCGTTTGAAAACGTCACAACATAGCTTTCCTGTGGACTAAAGTCTACCAGCTTCACCCCCAAGTGAATAAACCTAACCAACTTGCTCCACGATGCCCCTCCCCACAAAACTGCTCCTTGACGATGAAGCGTAACCAAGTATGTACCCAAAGTACTCCACTGGAAGTACGTCTCTGTCCATCCCCTTCTTGTCACTATCGTCTCTGCTGAAAGCCCCCTGTTGTTCCAGTTCGTTGAAATGTCTTGATCGTAATGCATACAGAACTGATCTCTTGATTGCTCATCCAGCAACCAGTACTTCAGATGCTCTCGTGACGCAAACTCTGTCTTTGGTGGAGTAATGAAGTCATCTGGAATCTTGGAGAATTTCTCTACATCCATAAACAGATTCACTGCCAGGATATGTGTCTTGTCCAGCTTGTACCCATTCAATTCCCGAACTGCATTGCCTGCCTGCGCTGCGTTTTCAAACTCAATAAATGTGTAGCCCTTTGACTTTCCCCCCTCTGCTTCCTTTGGCATGTATATCCCATCCTCAACTATTTTCCCAACTCCCTTTGTAATCTTTTTAATCAAGGCTATCAGCTTTGCCTCTTTGCTCTCATCAACAATTGGAAGGTTATCTACCAACACAACATTGTCAAGACTGTCTTCAAGAAACTTTTCTGAGTACTTTTCTTCAAGATCTGTAAAATCTATTTCTTCTTCCGATGCTGGAAGGTTTTTTAAATCAAGTCCTGCCATTTCGTCAATTACTTTTTTTTTACTTCTTGTCTTTTTTTTTTCTTCCGGATTGTTTCTGCTTTCTTTTATTTTCTGCTTTATTTATATATATATTTTTTTTTTGTCAGCAGCTTTACTTTACTTTGAATCTATAAATAAATTCAGTAGAACGCAAGATCTTGTTATCTTTTGTTTTTGCCTTGGCCTTGCTTTATTCACTTTGTAACTTTTTTA
This sequence comes from Capniomyces stellatus, assembly GCA_001661515.1. Classification (NCBI taxonomy): domain Eukaryota; kingdom Fungi; phylum Kickxellomycota; class Harpellomycetes; order Harpellales; family Legeriomycetaceae; genus Capniomyces; species Capniomyces stellatus. The sequence goes on along the minus strand of LUVW01000013.1, from coordinate 826,092 downwards.
TGCGTTTCTCTATTATGGCCTTTATTTACTTTTTTACTTTTTTATTTTTTTTATTTTTTTATTTTCTTATTTTCTTATTTTTTCTAACTTTTGGTTTCTTTAAAAAAATCTTTCTCGTTGTTTTTTATTTTTTTTCATTGCTAAAAACATTAGTTTTTAACTAATCCCAATTCCACTCATTCCTTTTTTTTTCTTCTTTCAGCTCTCAATGTCATTTATTTTCTTTTGAAAAAAAAAAAAAGATAATTACAAAGATTTGGACTCGAATTTCTTTATCCTCAATTCGCTTCATTTACGCATCCTATTTGCTAACCAACTTAATCAAACCTATTTGTCAACTACATTTATGGATTATTTACCTCTTCTCTTTTAATATGACCACTGCTTCCCATATTCCTTAGCTCCCTGAACTGCCCGACGTTTTCCGCTTTATATTTTCTCGCCCTTTTACGTCTTACGTATTTTCTCTACTATCTCTGCCTCAATTATTTTACCCTGAGTTTGCTGGTTCCCTTTAAACCTTACATCTCTGGTATCTTTACCAATTGAAACTACGTCAAATGGCCAGGAAGTCTTATTCATTTTGTTGATTAATTGACAGCGAGAAAAAAGTGACCCTAAATTGTTTCTAGCCAATAAAATGTCCGAATTAATTTGGCTTTTTTTTTTAAGTTGATACAATTTAATCCAGTCTGCGATTCCTTTGTTTTTGTCAAGTACTCTCTAACATTTTTCTAACCCAACTCGCTCGGCCGACCAAGTGCCGGCCTGACCACAGTTACTTTACTATGTAAAGTAAATATATCAACTGGGTCTTTAAATGGTACCATCATTACGCAGTACCATTATCAACACCAACATCATTATTGAAGCTTTTAGTTCGTAATGGCATCAGGAAAAAAGCTGCTCTTTAAAATTGATATTAATTTATTATTAATAAAAACCAAAAAAAATCATGAAACTAAACTACAAGTATTAGTTGCTAGCATATTGCCAAGGTTGAGTTGGCCGAGACTTGAAGAGTGTATGCAGGTTATTCATTCTTGTAAACTGGTTTGCGCTTTTCAGCAAATGCGTTCATACCTTCCTTTTGATCTTTCTATTGTACCAAATCGTTCAGTAATGATAATATTGTAAGTAAAAAATAATATACAGGATTGGTATTTATTTAGCGAGTCAGACAGTGAGCCAAGAATAATGAAACAAAAACAAAAGTACATATCAAACTTACGGTAGCAAAGGTGGCTTGGAACAGTGTACGCTCTGTCTTCAATCCGCTTGCCAATGGGACCTCGAAAGCTATTAAAATACATTCAAAGCAAGCATCATTTAAACATGTTAGTACAGTCTAATAAGCTATAGATACAATCATGACTGGTCTGGATACTTACAGTTGCTGATGGACTCTTTGGCCAATTGGACGAGTGGCAGACTTCTTTCGCTGATGGTCTTGGCGGTGGCAATTGCAAAGTCTACAACCTTATCAGCTGGATGGACACTGCTTACCAGTCCAAACTGGAGAGCTTCTTTGGCAGTCAAGTTAACTGAGCCAGTCAAAACCATTTCCATTGCCTTCGACTTGCCAACTGCCTTGGTCAATCTTTGTGTTCCTCCGGCTCCTGGGATGGTGCCAATAGCAATTTCTGGTTGTCCGAACACAGCCTTTTCTCCAGCGTAGATGATGTCGCACATCATAGCCAACTCGCATCCTCCGCCAAGCTGGTTTAAACGAATACACCGCAATTAGTCATTTAAAATCAAAACTGAGATGTTGTAGTTTTACAATAAAGGAAAAAAAACGGAAAAAAAAGAGACCAAGCCTATTTTCTTAATATATATAAAACTTGTAAACATTGCTTACAGCGTAACCGTTAACTGCGGCAATGACTGGTTTTCTCATCTTTTCAAACTGTTGGACCCAGTGACCTAGGAAGCTTTTAGTGTAGCTTGGAACAAACTCACTGTCTTTCATTTCAACAATATCTGCACCAGCTGCAAAGGCGCGTTCATTACCAGTGATAACAACGGCACCAATATTTGGGTCATTGTCGAGTTTGTGAAGCGACTCGTTTAGCTCTATAAACAGTCCATTGCACAATGCATTCAACTGCTTTGGTCTGTTTAATCTGATAACACCAACCTTTCCTACAACCTCTGTCAAAATGAACTTGTGGTTGTTCTTTGTGGTGTAGACTATTTGAATTTGAAAAGTAGAAATTAGTCCAATTTTTTCTGTATTTTATTTGCTGCCTTAATACACGAATTATACTGCAACTCTTTGAATAAATTCGGTTAGTGAATGTAGTACTGTGTCGGTTGTTTTCTAGCGGTACTTGCAGAATAGTCTGCTAAACAAATACAAAACTTACATTGACAGCCATTGAATGAAGCGAGATGAGCGTTTTTGGCAATCAAGCCTGAGGTGGCGCGTGCAACTGGGCGGAGACCGAATTTGAACATTTTTCTTGGTATTTTATGTGTTTGTCTTGTTTCAAAAAAAAGAAAAGTGTACTTGCTTTTTTATTTTAAAAGTGGGGTTTTTTAAAAGAAATTAAAGAAAGGCTACCGACATATCCCATGCGATAGCCTTGTTCTAATGCGAGTATTTATATCAATTTCAAGACCTGGTCAAACCAGCCAAATTCAAATGATTTTCGACGAGTAAACAAATGTTCTGGATAGTTGGGGTACTTGTGATTCATTGATTTCAGCCAGCCAGCTTGTTTTTGTAATTTGCAGAGTTTATTTAAAGATGCGCTTTTGGCCATGCTGTCGAATTACGATCCAATATTTTTGCTTGTTGTCTGAAACGCAGTTTATCTTTGCTTGGTTGCAAAAGGTTTCAAGATAACCTGGAAATCCAACCTGTTTTAGTTTTGAAAATCCGAATGCAATTTATATCAAAAATGAATGTGAAATGTTTATTCCAACATGAAAACCAAATACAAGCAACAAAAAAAAAACCAATGGGCTCACTTGATCCACATCTCACTGAGTTTGTTGTGCTGAATCAAAGGCTTTTTTTTAGTTTACCAACAGCTTTTTGTTTTTATTATTATTTTTATCTCTCCTTGATTTCCAAACAAATGCCCTATCTTGGTTCTTTTCGAGCAGTTACTTGATACCTCTGACTTTTTGACCCAAATTACCTAATACAAAAATTAAATGAAAAACAGACAAAAGCAATCAACATCATTAAGGCATTGGTAATATCATCAGAATTTGTAATGTTACCAACAGCATTATTTGAAACCGTCACTATGAAGGAGTGTGATCAACTTGGTGATTGATAACACGCTTGAATATTGCTTGTTTTGTTGTGTTGATTCTGTTGCCAATAAATCACACAATTCACATAAATCACAAATTGTAGCACGCTTGGTTTGAAAGTAAATTCTGATAACGGCACTAGCAATATAGCTTGCTTGGCCGCTACCATAATTATTTACGCCAACACTTGGTCTTTACCTATGCATTTGATTTTTAATGTAGTTTGGCCTAGTAGGAATACTAGTGGCAGTTTATCGAGACGCCGGAATATGTGTATACTGCCGACTTGATGTGGTGGCAGAGTACTGAGTACTCTAACGTGCGTTGAGATCATGACAAATGTGCTCTGTAAACGATAACAGGTATATCCATAATCGATAGGTTCTGGCTTTACGTTTATGAATAAAACTGGCTTTCACCATATTTGTTTAGAAACAAGAATAGAAAATTGATCAATTAAAAATAATCAAGTACATAACTGAGTCTAGGCAAAAACAAAATAGCAACAATGCTACTAGTAAATAAGCATTGAAGGCATCACTAGTCAATTGAACTTTAATGCACTTTTTTCAAAGAAAGAAAAACAGGATCTGAGTTGAAAGTATGAAACACGATAATAAAATCCCAAGTGCATTGGCGAAATAAATTTGCTGTAGCATTTAATCCAATGTAATTTTCATTTCTATGGGTTTAGAGTTGAATACGATTCATATTTAAAGCGGCGAATTCCTAAAATATTAACAACGGTATCTTTTATTTCCCCAACAACCATTGTGAAAATAAATAATAACAAGCACAAAATAGGAATAATAAAGTAGTAATAACAGCAGTTTACCAAATTTCCAATAACAATAGTATAGTCAAAACTAACACTAACACTATCACTAACACCAATACCAGTACCAATACCAGTACCAACAAATAAAATGGCATCATTTGCAACAAAACTATACGGTTTGACAGTCAAAGACATCAAAAACAACGATTATGCTATGTCGCAGCTCAAGGGAAAAGTGGCCTTGATAGTAAACGTTGCGTCAAAATGCGGCTACACTCCACAGTACAAGGGATTGGAGGAGCTGAGCGCCAAGTATAAAGACCAGGGTTTGGCTATACTTGGTTTCCCATGCAACCAGTTTGGAGCTCAAGAACCAGGATCCTCAGAGGAAATCACCAGCTTTTGCTCACTGAACTATGGAGTCACATTCCCAGTCATGCACAAGTCAGATGTCAATGGACCAGAAGCCAGCGCGCTGTACAAGCTCCTAACCACATCCAAGCCATTGAACTCGGAGGCTGCAGGTATCAAATGGAACTTTGAAAAGTTTTTGATTGATAAGGAGGGTCACCTTATTGAACACTTTACCAGCGCCGATACACCGGAAAAAATCGAGTCCCACATCTCAAAGCTTTTGTAAGACTAAACCCGAATCGACTACTGTTACTTTTTTTTAAAATTACTGTTTGGTAGACAGCTTGCTTTAGCAGCAAGCATGTAGGTCCACAGTATGAAACAGTGAAACTATATTTCTCTTTGTATTTCGACTAGCAAATAAATTTGCAATAAAAAAAAGTAAAAAAAAAATATTCTAAAGCATCCCTCGTAATATTAAAAAACCAAAACATTTAGACTACAAACTACAAGTATGTATTGAGGCAATGGTTTTTGTATTTCCTTGCTTTTAAAATCACAAGAACAATAAGGCATAGTTATGGCGACTTGAGAGCAATTCCAGGTATGTTAGCATTTGTTTCTATTCGGTGAAAAATAAGGTGGGGTTTTAAAATGTATGGCCAGATATTTATGCAATAGACCTACGATTTTGGCGTGTTTCTAAAGGCAGGCGACAATGTCAACTATTTAGAGGCAATAAACGCAAATGGGCGGAACTCGGAACATGGGTCAAGGATCAGATAAAAAAAAGCCGATGCAACACAAGAAAGACACTTGGATCCAGTGGGTATCTATGCTGGGCAAAACGCATTAACAAAGACGATACCCGTAAAGGCGCAACTAAACGCAAACTCCAGGCGAGACAAGCCAGGAATGAAAAAGCAGTAATACCGGTAAGAATGATTTAATTGATCGAAGGGATAGTGTTTTATAGTATTTCTATATTATTGTTTAATTTTGTTGTGTTGATGTTATTGCCAATAAACTACATAAATAAAAAAAATAGACAAAAGGGCATTTATTGACATGATGCTGGCTAAAGGCTATTCGTCAGGATTTGCAGATTTTTTAGACGGGGGTTTGTAGTCTAAAATATCAAACTCGAGTCTGTACATAGTCTTTTTCTCGTTAATCAGACTGTTGGAGCCTCTGAAGATATAATCCAGGCTTTTCCCAGACTTCAAAATTCCACAAGCCCTCCTCATTTCCGATCTTACCAACTCGACTTTGAATGGCTGGATATTTCTGCCGCAGTTTATTTCTTTGACAATGGGATCCTCAATCGCCAGGAGTCTAACCATGTGCTTCCAGTTTTTCCTGTTTCGGATCAGGCTTATTATTTTAACTCGGTCAAGCTTCATCAGGTAATTTCTTGCAATCTTTGCTGAACCGTTCCTCAAAGACACGACACAGTTCAGATAGTTGTGTTCAAACCCGTAGTAGTTAAAAAACCCAATGAGCAGCTCTGAAACAGTCTCTTTGTTTGGCGAGTGGATAATCGAATTTGGGTAGTAAAAGTGGTATCTCTTCAACCTTTTCTCAACAACTATTGGCTTATTGCAGCTTGAGCAGCGGTGAATGTTTACAGGTTTTTTGAACTTGCTGCCGGGGTTGGAATCGCCTTCTTCAGAGGTTTGGTTGGTGTTTTGGCTGCCCTGGGTTTTACTTGGGCCATAGTTTGTGGCTGGCTTGGACGGTTCATTAATATCAGGCAGATTCAAAGCGTAGAATGTGTCTTCAAAATCAATGCAGAACTTGGTTAGTAGCTCTTGTGTATTTTGGGCCGGATATGTCGACCTTAGCCTGGCTAGTTCCGTGGAAAAGGTGTCGGTGTCGGTGTTGGTGCCTGTAGGCGCTGATTCAGCTGAACATTGAACATCGTTTCTCAACCCCATGCTTGATGTGACGATCTCTGAGCTATTATACTCTTTTTCGCCTTTTTGCTCCGGGGTTAAACAGCACATTTCTTGCAGGTTGGGAACCACCTTTCTCTCAACTAAATATGTCAGTAGCAGCAGCGTGTAGCTGAAAGAGTTTATAAGCGATCCGCCATCAACAAGTCCTCTTCTGTTGGCCCAACCCTTGACTATCTTCATCAGCGGCCCAACTCTATTGTCGGCGTTGATATATGCTTTGAGCAGCTTCGTTTTTACCACACCATCATCGTTGTTACAGGTAATATCAACCTTTGTTCTTGGATTCACGCTATTATATACATATAGTTTATCAAAAAAATAAATAAAGAGAAAAAAAAAACGCATTTAAAACACATGCCCCCCCCCCCCCCCC